>JAODAL010030078.1:0-50556 GCA_025379985.1 Phyllomedusa bahiana | reverse complement strand
GGATTTTTTTTTTGGTTTTAAACCAAATTGTGTTGCCTAAAAGTGCACGTACCATTTGACTGTTGTGGATGTTAATTCCAGCTTCTCCAGCCCTGTTTGGGTGTAAGAATGAAGGTGTTGTTGCTCTCCCATAGACTTTAATGGTCATCGCTCATAATCGACCACTCACTATCGACTATCTTGTCGATGATGGTCGACTATCGACCATCGACCGATGTCGATGGTCAACGTAATCACTCAACACTATTCATCAGGAAAGAAGGTTTCTACATAAACATAGAAAGAGAACTGTAGAACTGTCAGAGGAAATTGTCATGGTAAATTCACTGAAAGAGTTCAAAATGGTTTGTATACAATAATTTAACAAGTTATAGTAACTAGGATTCTGGAGAAGGGTTGTTGATCCTGGGATTTATTCTGATTTCCAGATTGAAGTCAGGAAGGATTTTTCCCTCTACAATGAGGACAATTGGCTCCTACCTCACATGGGTTTTTGCCTTCCTCTGGATCAACACTATAATAGGCTGAACTGGATGAATATCTGTCTTTTTTCAGCCTTACAAACTATTTAAACTACTGTAAGGGGTTGTCTCACCATGCTGTTTCATAGAGCCACAGTGAGCTTTAGACTCACACTTCCTGGTTATGCATTGGGTGGTTCTATAGCAGTGATTAAAATTTGTAGCTGATGCTGATACATAGACATGACTGCTAGAGGAGTATAATCTGTAGTGCACAAGGCTACAGAGCTATAAGGGTTAAAACTTGTCATTAACGTAGATAATCTCCTTTGCTAGAGATAAGACTCCTTTGGTAGTGACTCACCATGGTTGGTCGGAAGCTTGGAGCAATGAGAGATTAGAGAGCAGGCAGAGGTGGTCATGACCTAGAGAAACTTTGTATACTAGCAGTAGATAAAATCTTCATCTCTTGAAGGGGTTTTCTCACCATGCTGTTTCTCAGAACCACAGAAATTTTTAAATCCACACTTCCTCACTAGCTGGTTAGGCTGTGGGTGGTTCTATAGCAGTGATTAGCATATCAGATCCATATTTCCAGCTCCTCTAATTGCACTGACATGACTGCAGGAAATATAATCTATTGTGCAGAAGGAAAAGTATTAATCTTCTTTGCTTGTTAGAGATAACACACTCTGTTCTGAAGGTCCAGTTGGTGATGTCCCTACCTGCTCTCCGATATGACAAAGAGCAGAAAGAGAGAGAAGGAAAGAGCAGGTCAGTAACCAGTGTCCACTTATAGCAGATAAAATCTGTTTAATATCCTGACCAGGAGTGAGAAGACCCCTTTAATGTCTTGACTAGATTATCAGAATTTAAGTCAACATAAAATTCACTAAACTTTAGTAAGTTTGTTACAGAAACTTGTTAAACCATAGATATATGGTTATATTTTAAAACCACTGCATTTTTTTTCAGAAAGTTGGAAATAAACTTCTATAATGAGGGCGCTGGGTAGAAGCTGGACAATTCTTGTTGTAGAGTACAATGAAGCTATGAAAGATATTTCAGAGAAAAGACTCAATTCTATAGATAATGTTGAACTTACTTTGTGTAATATTGTGAGATATGTGGCCTTTGCCTTACACATGATGCTGTTAAGCTTCAGAGTATCCAAGTTCAAGGCAGCTTTTCGATAAAAAGAAAGCTTCAACCAATTATCTTAGTTAGATGGAGCAGTTCCAGAAGAGTGGGACAAGAATGAATCTTCCAACAAAAGATTCCAAAAATAAGTGATTTAACTTTGTGGGAAACTTTCTTGTATGTATATAGTGCTATATATAGTATTCTAACTATGTTTCTTCAAATTGCCTAATAAAAATTTGAAAATGGATGAACTACCATTATTTGTACAAACAGGAGCAATTTTGGTAGCTTGTAAGTTTCTACAATGCATGATTATTTATTTTCTCACCAAAAGTTGTTGATAGACTAAAAAGGTAACTTAAGGACTTAGGGGAAAAGCCTAACAGCCAGTCATATTAGTATGGCTCTTAGGTTTTTTTCCTCCCTTTCTTCCAGAAGCCTTAACTTTTTAATTTTTTACATAGGCATACAGTGGGTACGGAAAGTATTCAGACCCCTTTACATTTTTCACTCTTTGTTTCATTGCAGCCGTTTGATAAGATCAAAAAATGTCTTATTTATTAAACAAGAAAAACTGAAATATCACATGGAAGTATTCAGACCCTTTGCTCAGTATTGAGTAGACGCACCCTTTTCAGCTAGTACAGCCATGAGGCAACAAGTTTTTCACAACTGGATTTGGGGATACTTTGCCATGCTTCCTTGCAGATCCTCTCCAGTTCCCTCAGGTTAGATGGTGAACGTTGGTGGACAGCCATTTTCAAGTCTCTCCAGAGATGCTCAATTTAATTTAGGTCAGGACTCTGGCTGGGCCAGTCAAGAATGGTCACAGAGTTGTTCTGAAACCAAAGCTTTTTTATTTTAGCTGTGTGCTTAGGGTCATTGTCTTGTTGGACGATTAACCTTCGGCCCAGTCTGAGGTCCAGAGCACTCTGGAAGAGGTTTTCATCCAGGATATCTCTATACTTGGCCAAATTCATCTTTCCTTCAATTGCGACCAGTCGTTATCTTCCCTGCAGCTGAAAACACCCCATAGCAGGATGCTGCCACCACCAGGTTTCACTGTTGGGATTGTATTGAGCAGGTGATGGGCAGTGCCTGGCTTTCTCCACACATACCGCTTACAATTAACACCAAAATGTTCAATCTTCGTCTCAATAGACCAGAGAATCTTATTTCTCATAGTCTGGTAGTCCTTCATGTGTTTTTTTGCAAACTGTATGCGGGTTTTCATATGTCTCGCACTGAAGAGAGGCTTCCGTCAGCACCCTGCCATAAAGCCCTGACTGGTGGAGTGCTGCAGTGATGGTTGTCTTTGTGGAACTTTCTCCCATCTCTCTACTGCATCTCTGTAGCTCAGCCAGTGTGATCTTGGGGTTTTTCTTCGCCCCTCTCACCTTCTCCCACAATAGCTTAGTTTGGCTGGACAGCCAGGTTGAGGAAGAGTTGTGGTTTTCCCAAACTTCTTTCTTTTAAGAGTTATGGAGACCACTGTGCTCTTAGGAACCTTGATTGCTGCAGAAATTCTATTGTAACCTTGGCCAGATCTGTGCTTTGCCACAATTCTGTCTCTGAGCTCCTTGGACTGTTCCTTAGACCTTATGATTCTCATGTGCTCTGACATGCACTGTGAGGTCTTATATAGACAGGTGTATGCCTTTTCTAATCAAGTCCAATCAGTTTAGTTAAACACAACTGGAAGCCAATGAAGGCTAAGAACCATCTCAAGGAGGATCAGAAGGAAATGGACAGCATGTGACTCACATATGAGTGTCACAGCAAATGGTCTGAATACTTATGACTATGTGAGTCTAATGCGGGCTGGCACGGGGGCGCCTCTGCTCCCCGCGGCCGTCCCCGTGCCCGCAGGGGGTCCGGCGCGGGTGCCGCGGCTGCATGCGACCACCCCCCTACTGCCCGGGCGCCGGCTAACTTACCCATCCACGCTCCTGTGTACGCTGATCCTGCCTGTCCCGGCCTAGTCTAGAGAGTGTTGGAAGTCCTGCCTGATTACCTGTGCACTAGTCCGTCCGCTACGTTTCCTGACCTTGCCAGTTTGCCGCCTGCCCTCACCTTCTGCCTGTCTCTGACCACGAACCTCTGCCGCCCGACCTGACCTTTCTGCTTCCCGACTAGCCTCTGGATTACGATTCTGTACAATGCAGTACCCCGGCCGCCCATCCAAGCAAGTCACGTTCGGGTAGGGGACCTGGTAGCCTCACGCCGCAGCAAGCCCATCCCGCTTTTGCGGCGGACTCTGGTGAATACCGGGGGCTACTTAGACTCCGCTCCCTGGCATGGCTTACGTCATCATCGCTTGCGGTGGTCCAGCGAATCCACCATACCCGTGACAGTATGAACTGGCCATGGATTCTGCCAGGGAAACCCTTGCCTGTTCTCCGGACGTTTTAACGGCTGTCGCCCAGCAAGCCAGAGTATTGACCAGCTCGCGCCATGATGCAGAACCTAAACGGCCCGTTCTACCTCCGCCTGTGGCTGCCGCCTCCTCGCCAGCACCAGTGCGCCTGCAGCCCAGGGCTCTTCCTGTTCCGCACTGGGCCCTCGCTGCATCTAAACGCTCCCTTCACGCTATGATGGAGACCCAAGAAATGCCGTGGCTTCATCAGTCAATCTCCATCCAATCGGGGGGGGGGGGGGGGGGGGGTTGGGCATCAATTCCCTACTTAGCGGGCAAAGGTGGCCTTTATAATTAGTCTCTTTGTCGGGAGAAGCCTTGGGCCTGGCCACTCCGCTTGGGACCAGGAGATCCGTTGACAGGCGGATCTACAAAGCTTCTCCAGGGGTTCCGCCCCAATTTTCGAGGAACCGGGCCGCACCTTCTCCGCTGCCGCAGCTCTGCTCCGCCCTCCGTCGGGGTGACTCCACTGTGGGCCCACTATTCCGTGCAGTTCCGCACCCAGCCTCTGAACTGGACTGGAATAATGAGGCTTTGGTGGCAACCTTCTGGCAAGGCCTTGCGGGCCATATTAAGATGAGCTCGCTGGTGGGAAACCTGCCTTCCGTTTTGGGACGAACTGAATTCGGTTGGCCCTTCCGAATTGATTTTTGGTTTGCGGAAAGACAACAAAGAGCTCCCCCTTTTCAAGGGGAGGTCCCCGTCCACCCGGCTACCTCGTCTGACTCCCGTCTTCCAACGTCCTCCTCTTCCTCCCCCAAAAGGACAAACCCATGCAAGTCGAGAGAGCCCAACTGACCCAGGAAGAACACTCGCAGCCGTCTGAGGCAGCTATGCTTCTACTGTAGCGGTTCTGGCCACTTCATTGGGGCCCTGCCGGTGCGTCCGGGAAACTCTCGCACTTTAGGGCTCGCAGGAGAGGCATCCCTGGGTGTCAAGTGCGCCCTCTTCATCTGACCATTCCCGTACTCTGTGGAACTTCGCCGGACAGCACCTTTCAAGCCACCCTTCCTTGATTGGGGGTCCGCTGGAAGTTTGTCAGCCAAGCTCTGGTCTCCAAATTTCGTCTTCCGGTGCCCCCTCTGCGGAAAACCCATGTTTGTTTCCTTTCCATCAGTGGCGAATTGCCTAAAGGAGCTATTCGGTTCTGAACGGCCCCCTCACTTTGCAGATAGGCGCTTTTACACAAGGAGACTTTGAAACTGGCTGGTTCTTCCTCGCTCCTCTTCGGAAATCCTCCTGTGCCTTCCTTGGTTGCAAGCCCCATCCCGACCTTGGATTGAACACGGGCGAAATTATCCGTTGGGGCCCTGCGTGCCACTTGCGATGCCTTCCTGGTTCTCCGTTCGGGGCTCTTCGCGCCCCTTGTAAAGTTACGAAGCCTCTGTCGGGTCTGCCCACTCCGTACCAGGATTTTGCCGACGTCTTTTCTGAAAAGGCAGGCCGAAAACTCTGCCCCCGCACCGGCCGTTTGAATTGTCTATTGGGACCTGAAAACCCAGTGGGTACTCCTCCTGAGGCAGAGTCTATCCTCTTTCCGTCCCGGAGACTAAGGCTATGTCGGAGTATATCCAGGAGAACCTGCGTAAGGGCTTCATACGCAAGTCCTCCTCGCCTGCGGGAGCCGGCTTCTTCTTCGTTGAAAAGAAAGATGGTACTCTACAACCCTGCATCGATTATCGGGGACTTAATAAAAATTACAAAAAAAATCGATATCCCCTGCCTCTGATCTCTGGGAGCTGTTCGATCGCTGTGGGCGCAAAAATTTTTTTCCAAGTTGGACTTACGGGGAGCATACAACCTAATTCGAATTCGTGAAGGCGACGAGTGGAAGACGGCCTTTAATACCAGAGATGGTCATTTCGAATATCTGGTCATGCCGTTTGGCCTTTGCAACGCTCCGGCGGTGTTCCAGAATTTCGTCAATGAGATCTTCCGCGATCTCCTCTATGTCTGTGTTATCTTTACCTAGATGACTCCTTAATTTCCCCTCCTGATCTAAGACTCACCGCCACCACATCCGCCAGGTGCTCAAACGCCTCCGGGACCACCAGTTATATGCCAAACTGGAGAAATGCCTGTTTGAACGCACCTTGTTGCCCTTCCTGGGGTACATCGTCTCGGATCAGGGTCTCCAAATCAGGGCCGGGACAAGGCATTTTGGTGCCCTAGGCGAGTACAGCCAATGGCGCCCCCCGCCCTCGCTCCCCAAAAATGCCCCCTCCAACCCAATTCCTCTCACCCCTGCGCCAGGTCCTGTCACTAATTTTCTGCGTATCCACATAGCTCCCGTCCATCTCCTCAGCAGTCACTGCACAATGGAAAATCAGCCCTGACTAATTTGCTTTTTCAAAATCGCTCCCCTCCGTATGACATGTAATACCCCTAAATAACAGTCACCGAATATCCACCGATACATGGAGCAAATCTACCAACGAATGATTCTTACAAAAATACTCCTAACAAACCAAGACCCAAAACCCTATTTCAACCTAAGGATCAAATAATCTCCCCAACCCTGACCAAACAAAAACCCCCAAAATGTGACATCAGCTGTACACAGGCTCTGATTACATATACCAACCGCCATCAGTGCCCAAGATAGTGGTGGGTACTAGTTGTATGTAGACGTTTGCGCAGAAATCTAAGTGATTCCCACTGCGTTACATTTAGTGACTCACGGGAAGTCTTTTTCTGATCAGCTCGTTCACTTTCCCTTTTCTTCTCCATCCGGTCCACACCTTCATGCTGATTGCTCCCGGCCAATACTCGTCCCTGCAGATTTGACAAAAAATATTTTAGAATCCTCACATTTTCCAGCAACTCCTTAATTATAGGTATATAAGTCCCTCAGTTAGACAGGTATATAGAATAAGGGGCACTCTCAGGCAGGTTTTATAGACATAGGGCCCCCAGGCAGAAAATATCTAGGTTAAAAGGGGACACAGGCAGGTATATAGCTATAGGGGCTCAGGCATGTATATAGCTAGGGGCTACAGGCAGGCTTATAGGGCCTACAGGCAGGGATATGGGGGTCACAGGCAGGGATATGGGGGCCACAGGCAGTTATAGGGGCTACAGGCAGGCATATGGGTGGCCACAGGCAGGCATTATGGGGTCACAGGCAGGCTTTATGGGGGCCACAGGCAGGCTTTAGAGGCTACAGGCAGGCTTATAGGTACAGGCAAGGGGTATGGGGCCACAGGCAGTTATATAGGGGCCACAGGCAGGCTTATAGGGCCACAGGCAGGCTTATTTGGGGGACAGGGAGGGTTATTGTCCCACAGGCTGGCATATGGGGGCCACAGGGGAGGCATATGGGGCCACGGCAGGCTTTAGGGGCTACAGGCAGGCTTATAGGGTACAGGCAGGCGTATGGGGCCACAGGCAGGATTTTAGGGGCTACAGGAAGGGTTATAGGGCCACAGGCAGGCTTATAGGCCCCAGGCAGGCGTATGGGGCCACAGGGAGGCTTATAGGGGCTACAGTCAGGCTTATAGGGCCACAGGCAGGCATATGGGGGCCACAGGGAGCTTATAGGGCAACAGGCAGGCTTATAGGGGCTACAGGGAGGCTTATAGGGGCCACAGCAAAAGGCACCTATGGGGGCCACAGGCAGGCTTATTGGGGCCACAGGCAGGCTTATAGGGGCTACAGGCAGGCTTTTTGGGCTACAGGCAGGTGTATGGGGCCACAGGCAGTTATATAGGGGCCACAGGCAGGGTTATAGGGCCACAGGCAGGCATATGGGGGCCACAGGCAGGCATATAGGGCTACAGGCAGGCATATATTGGCTACAGGCAGGCTTATAGGGGCTACAGGCAGGCAATATAGGGTAAGAGGCTTTGGGTCAGGCATCTATAGGGGCTACAGGCAGGCATATAGGGGCTACAAGCAGGCTTATAGGGCTCAGGCAGGCATATAGGGGCTACAGGCAGGCTTTTTGGGGCTACAGGCAGTCATATAGGGGCTACAGGCAGGCTTATAGGGGCCACCCGGCAAAGGGATATAGGGGGCCCCAGAGGCTTAAGGGCTTACAGGCACTTAGGGGCACAGGCGGGCTATAAGGGGCTACAGGCAGGTAAAAACAAACAACATTCATACTTACCTGCTGCCCGGGCGGCTCCTCTTCGGGCCCCGCCTCCCGCGCCGGACCCCTCCTCCGGCAGCTCCCGGGCGCACGGCCTGTGAAACGCTATGCGCCACCCAGGAGAGGCAGCGTCGCGATGACATCACTTACATCGCACAGCTGCCCCGCTGAGCGCCCGGCACGGAGCCGCGCGGGTCCTCAGCGCTATGAGTGACCGGCGGCCCCGCTGTGTCGGCCCCGGGCTACAAGGAGGATCCAGCTATCCTCCCGGGAGCGGGCGAACACTGTTTTGCGGAGCAGGGAGCGCTCGCTCACTGCTCCGCAAAAAGCGGTACACGAGACCGCCGGGGCTTCAAGGCCCATGGCAGCGGCCTGGAGCACCGGCGAGGGTCGGGGCCCCGCCCTGCACCCCTTAGGGATAGGCAGAGGTAGGCGCCAAGGCGGTTCGCCTACCTTGGCCTACCGTCGTCCCGGCCCTGCTCCAAATTGATCCCTCTAAGCTGTCTGCAGTCTTACAGTGGCCTCAACCAGTGGGCCTTCGTGCTATCCAACGTTTTCTGGGGTTTGCGAACTATTACAGACAGTTTATTCCGCACTTCTCCACGCTCGTGGCCCCGCTGGCGGCACTTACGAAGAAAAATTTCCAACCCCAAATCCTGGCCTGCAGAAGCTCAAAGAGGCCTTTTGTGCGCCTCAAATCTGCATTGTGCTTACTCCTGTTCTGTCCCCGCCCGGACCCACAGCATCCATTCGTCCTTGAGGTGGATCCCTCCTCAGTGGGTGCAGGCGCCGTCCCCTTACAGAAGACTTCCTCTGGAAAACTGCGTACTTGCGTTTTTTTTCTAAGACCTTCACTCCAGCCGAGCGAAATTATTTGATTGGTGATCCCCGAATACTGGCCATAAAGTTGGCCCTAGAAGAAAGGCGGGCACTTGCTGGAGGGGGCTCACATCCCATCAAGATCTTCACGGGGGTCACAAAAACCTCCTTTATCTCCAGTCTGCTCAATGACTAGATCCTCGACAAGCCAGGTGGTCCCTCTTCTTCGCCCGCTTTGACTTTTTCCTTCACTTTCGGCCTGCTGAGAAGAACGTCAGAGCCGCCTTTGCAGCACATAATTCCTCCAGAATATCTCCTCACGGCGGCCCCCATGGATCTTAAACATCTACCTCCAGGGAAGACCTACGTCCGCCCTGCCATGCGGCCTCGTATTCTGAAGTGGGGACACTCTTCCCGAACAGCTGGCCATCCTGAAGTATATAAATCTGTGCAATTAATCTCTTGCTATTATTGGTGGCCCACCCTCGCTCAAGATGTTAGAGACTTCATCCTGCCTGCACCTCCTGTGCCCGTAACAAGTCCCTTGCCTCAGACCCGCAGGTCTGCTGCTGCCCCTCCCGGTGCCAGAAAAACCTTGGCCCATTTTAAACCATGGACTTCGTTACCGACCTCCTCGTCTCCTCGGGTTACACCCGGGAGTTTTGGGTGGTGACCGATAGGTTCTCAAAGATGGCTCATTTTGTTCCTCTGCCCGAGTTACACTCCGCTCATCAGTTGGCCCAACACTTTTTTCCAGCACATTTTTAGGCTACATGGGCTCCCGTTGCATATCGTCTCTGATAGGGGGGTCTAGTTTGTGTCAAAATTCTGGAGGGCTTTGTATGCTCAGTTGCAGGTTCAGTTGGACTTCTCGTCTGCATACACCCTCCAAACCAATGGGCAGGTAGAGAGGGAAACCAAGTTTGGGGACCTACCTGCACATTTGTTTTCCGCCCGTCAGATAACTGGTCTGACCTTTTCCTCCCTGGGCGGAATTTTTCATACAATTCCTTAGACTTGGAGTCCGCTGGAGCCTCTCCCTTTTTTATTGTGTTTTTGGGCTACATCCCCGCCCCGCCTCTCCTCCTGCCCACCTCATGTCACGTTCCAACCGGGATGCCCAGTACGGAAATCAAGGCACCTGGCAAGTCACACGACAAGCCCTTCTCGCAAACCAAAGTCCAGGCCCACAGTACCGGAGACCTCCGCCTATATTTTAAGCGGTGATAGGGTTTGGTTATCTGCCAAGTACATCTGCTTCAAGGTGCCCAGTTAAAAGTTGGGCCCTAAGTATTTAGGCCCTTGTGTGGTACTTTGGCAACTAAACCCGGTGTCCTACAAGTTCCGCTTGCCTCCCACTCTGAGTGTCCCGAACGCCTTCCATGTCTCTCTCCTCAGGCCTGTGGTGCTGAATCGCTTCTCCCTGGATCTGCTCGCCTTCTCCCGTGGCCGCTCTGGTAACATCTTTGAGGTTCAAGAGGTGCTGGCGGAGAAGACCCGTGAGGGGAAGCGTTCTTTCTTATTGACTGGAAGGGGTTCGGACCGGAGGAGCGTTCGTGGGAACCTGAGGCCAACCTGTCACCTGACCTCCTCTCTAGGTTCCAAAAAAAGAAGGGGAGATCTAAGGGTGAGGGGTACTGTAATGGGGACTGACGCAGGCGCCGCTGCCCCCCCGCGGCCGTCCCCGTGCCCGCAGGGGGTCCGGCGCGGGTGCCGCGGCTGCATGCGACCACCCCCCTACTGCCCGGGCGCCGGCTCACTTACCTGTTCACGCTCCTGTGTAACGCTGATCCTGGGCCTGTCCCCGGGCCCTCACGCGTGTACCCGCTTTCCTGGGGGGCGCGCACGCGACGGCTGGTCTGGATTTAAAGGGCCAGCATCCCGGTATTTGATCTATTGCCGGGCGCTGGTCCTATTTAAGGGGTACGCCCACAGCACTCTCTGCCAGTTCGTTGGTGTGTGTTACCTAGTCTAGAGAGTGTTGGAAGTCCTGCCTGATTACCCGTGTACCAGTCCGTCCGCTACATTTCCTGACCTTGCCAGTTTGCCGCCTGCCCTGACCTTCTGCCTGTCTCTGACCACAAACCTCTGCCGCCTGTCCTGACCTTTGCCTGTTTCCCCAACTACGTCTCTGGATTACGATTCTGTACCCCGCAGTACCCCGCCGCCATCGCAAACAAGTAACGTCAGGGGTAGCGAACTGGTAGCCTCACGCCGCAGCAAGTCCATCCCGTTTTGCGGCGGACTCTGGTGAATACCGGGGGCTACTTAGACTTCGCTCCCTGGTGTGGCTTACATCATCATCACTTGCGGTGGTCCAGCGAATCCACCATACCAGTGACAGTGATATTTCAGTTTTTCTTGTTTAATAAATTTGCCAAAATATCTACATTTCTGTTTTTTTTCGTTCAAGATGGGGTGCAGAATGTACATTAATGAGCCAAAAAAATGAACCTTTTTGATGTTATCAAATGGCTGCAAAGAAACAAAGAGTGAAAAATTTAAATAGGTCTGAATACTTTCCGTACCCACTGTATAATGGCTTTTATTTTGCTGGGCAAGATGTATTTTTTATGGTGTCCTTGACCGTACAATAGAATATACTGGAAAAACTGAAAATAAATTCTCAGTGGAGTAAAATGTGAAAAAAAAAACTATACTTGCGCCAGGCTTGCAGGGGTTTGTTTTTACGGCGTTCACTCTTTGCAGGTCGATTGGGTTTTCGTTATGTTTTAGTACTGTAAAAAAAAATCTAAACATTCTCTATTTCTTATTTATTTTTTTGCCTTTAAACTTTTTTCTTTTTACATTAAGGATATGTTCACACGGCGTCTTGTGTCCGTGTGAACATATGCTTTTCTGATGCGCGTCTGGGTCCGTCTGAACTGATACGAAATATCAGAAATGACATGCAATTCTTGGAGCGCATCTGATAGACGGACCCAATAGTTGCATTGCTATCACGCTGCGGCGATCACTCATGTGATTGCCGATGCGTGTTTAACATTGCTGGCAGTGTTAAACACACAGCTAATTGTTAGATGCATGTCTGGGTCCGTTCATGCATCAGAAAAGCGTATGTTCACATGGACACAAGATACCCTAACATTGAGTCCCCCTAGGACAATTGACCACTAGGGGGCATAATTGTCTGTACATCCTTCTGCAGAATGGTGTTTCAAGAAGGCGATTATATTACTTCCTGCCTAAGGCTTCAAATTGACATGTTAATGGATTGGCACCGAGCGATCTTGCCACGGTGGTGCCAATCCTAGCAAGGAATGGCGCAAAGCAACGTTCTTTCATTCATTTAGACGTCTTGACCGTGATCACTATGACATCTAAAGGGTCAAACAGCAGTGAACAGAGCAGGTTCCTTTCCCTGTTGTTCCCTGCAATTAGCAGCTGACACCAGCCTACAATGCAGCGGACTTAGAGTAGGCCAGCTACATAGGACCTTACCATCCCCAGGACGTTCCCATACCTCCTATGTTGATAAATTTAGTTAAATATCTAAAAAAAAAATAAAAAAATTCACATTATTTATGTTTTTTTCGTCAAAAGGCTACACTGTACATTTAAACAAGTTGTTGCACATTATTTAAATCATATGTATCCAAAATTCTACCTCATGCATTGTAGGGTTAATAATCACTGCATCCTTCCTTATGGCAAATGTATGTTTTGAACTCTAAAGGGAATCTGTTGGCAATTTTTTTTTTTTACTAATTAAAACAAGACATATTCATTTCTTCTAAGCCATTTTTATTTTCTGATTGTAGATTTCTCAATTCAGTCATCTATATATGATTGTGAGGACAGCATTCTTGCCTGCACTGCTTTAACAGCATTTAGGGAGATGTTTTACAGCAGCTTCACTCTCATAGGAGCCTGTGAACTGGATCAGCCCCAATGGCTTCTCTAGAAGATTTTTCCAGGCATGGTCTGTGACCTGGGAAGAAGTCAGTGTACAGGGAGGTGGAGAGGGGGCGCTGTGACTATCTCCTATTGACTGGTGGATCCTGTGTTATCTATACACATTGGTGTCTCCTTTCAGTTTTACCCTGCTTGTACTGATAATGAGCAGACTACTGCAAATCTCTCTCTATAGAACAGGACATGTCAGACTATTATTGGGCCTAGTGGCCATAGTGAAAACTGCAGGACTTAAAAATTATTTAAAAATATTGAAAGTGATATGGAAAATTAAAAAAAAAAACAATCAAAAATTCTTAAAAAATGTGTTTGACATAAAAACATGAGTTAAACAATAAGTCATTTTTTGCTGACACATTCCCATTAAGTTTATTGCTACCCTATTGATGTGAGTAACACTTTCATGTGCACCTGTTTTCCATTTTGTTGTTAAAAGGGTTGTCCAGCAAATCAAAGAAAATAAAATATAAACTGGCTTGCCTAAGTCTTTAGTTATCTATGATTTTTGCTGTGTTTATTTCTGCTTTTATGTGCTATATGTAGCCTTCCCACTTTTTAGCAGAGCAGGGAATACGAGAAGGAGGGGGTGTTTAAGTACCTTATGCCCCTTTAGTGGGGTTTCTCTGGGTCCTCCAGTTTACTTCTCATCAGCAAAAACATATTGATAGGTTAAATGGCTTCCTCTAAAATTGATTGTGTGTACATGAAATAGCATAAAATAGAAGAAGCAACAAAGATATTAGTAATTATAATAATTCAGTAAATAATGACATCTTCCTTACATCCAATGGAAATCACCATATACACAGTTTGATGCTTCATTGTTGAGAACAGGCACAAAGAATTTACTTTTCGTTTGCTTTTTCACAAATATTACTTATTGAAATTCAAGCTACAAGTGCATTCTTTGTGGTATAAAATTCCCTAGACAGTTATTAACCACATGACAACCACCAGTAGATTTTAAACGTCTCAGCGGTGGTTGTTCAACTTTGCATGGCCATTGTAAACTATCCATGCAGGATTCGCAGCTGTACACTCACCACTGAGAAGGCAGGGATGGTTTATTACTGTCCCTACCCTCTAGATTGTTATATGTACAGCACTTTTTGAGATATATACAAATTATCAGGCAGCCTCCCAGGGATCGTTAGGAGCAGATGCTATTGGGTCCCGTTAGACCCAAATAAGGTCTACAGTGACTTCAGGGTGTGTATTTCCCCTGTAACTTGGGCTAATATTCCAGCCCCAGTTACAGTAGAAAACCGAAAAAAAAGAAATGTATGTAAAATACCTCTCACGGGTCTTTTATGATCTTATGAGGGAAACAATATGTAAAATAAAATTTTAAAAAACTCATACAAAATATATATTACTGAATAAATCACTGACAGCCCAAACCGCAACTTTCAACCCCGCTGCTGAAAACTCCAAAAACTTCATATCACACAATGTATGGGTCTTGCTTTCTGTTTCTCTTTCTCTGCTTTTCTCCCTGAAAATAAACCCCAGGTGTGCCAGTGCAAGTGGTTTATCAAGCCCACCTAGAGTTTCAAAAAAATCCAAAAATAGTCCCGCCCTTAAAATATAACTTATATTATTATCAAGCCATAAAAAGATTATTTAAGGCATTATAGCCTTGTAAAGATAACAATGATAGACTGACAAAGACTAGATTCAAAATCATTTTTGGGGACATCCAGATATTGTGTGCCCTCTATATGTATATATCAAGTAAGTCCACCAGGTACAGTACGAAGTGCACCAAAGTGAATATCATAATTTAGCTCTAGATGTCCCTATGAAATGAGCTGTCCTTCAGAAAGACCTTTAGCGGAGTAACCATCCCCATAGGGACGACCCCGCAAAAGCTAGTATACCCTAGTTAGTATCCCTAAACTAGGTACATTAAACTATTTGTTCAAAAGATGGAAACAAATATTATTCCATATAGAGTAATCCTCCTTTATTTTGGGGAAAAATATATGTCATATACAAATTCCTCCCTAAAGATCATATAGTAAATTATTCCATAAATAAGTACCCTCAACTTAGAAAAAATTAATCCATGCTTGCTCCAATATGGACAAGAGAAAATTAAAAGCCCTAGTAAGGGCATAAAAATAAACCCCGGACATGTTTCTTCCCTGGTCAAGAGTCATCAGTGGGGAATACCTAGAAATAGAAAAATATACACATTGTATAACAATCACACACAGTTTGTTTTGAATTCTGTACCCACCAGGTTGTTTTGGTTAAACATACCTGAAGATCTCAAAGTTGACAGGATGGTGTATTCACAAGTAGAGGAAAAACACATACCGAAAAATATCTGATTGATTACCACAAATCGCCAAGAAATTCGGCTTCGTTTAGAATCAAAATTTTCCTGAAATTCGAAACGAATTCCACTTCGTCAGATTCGATTTGCTCATCCCCAATAGGGACCTTCTACTCACAGGTGACCCAGATATGATCCATTATTAATATATACTGGAATATCTTATTACAGGATAAGGATTTGAAACATTTAATGCCATCATTTCCCCTATCCACCTATTGTAGGGAATGTAGTTTTGGGGATCGCCAGGTTAGGAATCATTTCATGGTACTTGGCTTGATAGAAAACCTTTAGGATGCCTCAAATGTGGCTTCTGTAGATACATGTTACAATACAAAGAGTTTATTGCCAAACTGCAAAGAGTTTATTTGGCAACTGCCAAACACTATAGGATCAAGACCTTCATAAATTGCCTCTCTATAGGAGTCATCTGTTTCCGGCCCACTTAACTATGTGGGCAAGACCAAACATGAACTCCGTAGATGCATTAGTGAACATATGGGGGATATCCGATACATGCAGGAGAAACAAAGTAGAAAAAGCAGTCTCACCTCCACGGGCTTGCTTGAAATGTAGCGCTGAGATTCACGATCCGTTCTCCTGCTTCTTAGAGCT
Source organism: Phyllomedusa bahiana (assembly GCA_025379985.1). Taxonomy (NCBI): domain Eukaryota; kingdom Metazoa; phylum Chordata; class Amphibia; order Anura; family Hylidae; genus Phyllomedusa; species Phyllomedusa bahiana. The sequence continues at coordinate 34,735 of JAODAL010030078.1, read as the reverse complement.
CACGGCACGGCAGAATGCAGCAAACAAACAACGTCACAGGAAATCCGGATATCCCTCCTAGATCAGCTGATACCACAATGAGATCCACAGCTCGCTTAGCAGTATAAAAAACTGAGATACTGATTGGGTCAATGATGTCCCTTTTAAATGGATACTATTTTTATTATATGTGTGTGTCTGTGAATTTATATATGGATACATGGTTTTAAATTTCCTATGTTATCTCAATATATGTATAGCATGTCAGAGCGATAATTTAATCCCTCTGGTCTTCTAGTATCAAGTTTAAGTATCCAATTGGCTTCCTTTTGCCTGATCATCCTAGTCCAATTTCCACCTCTATATGGGCAGGGTATGTGTTCTATGGCATAGAACGTAAAACTGGAAATATCTCCCTGATGTTGTTCTATGAAATGCTTTGCAGCCCCAGATGTTTGTCCTTGATTCTTTTTAATACTTGAGATATGCTCCATAATTCTAGTTTTTACCTTTCTGATGGTGCTACCAACATATTTGACATTGCATTGTGTGCAGTAGATCATGTAAACGCAATGGTGGCTATTGCAGTTCATGAACTGTCTGATCTCATATTTTTTTACACTTTTGCTGTCAGTGAAATTTTTCATAGGGACAGCCATGCTACAGACATTACACCGAGTCCCTGCACATTTAAAAAATCCCTTTTGAGATAGCCATGTTTTTCCTATGCTGTCTTTGTTGAAAAACACACTGGGAGATATGATATTACCTACTGTTTTTCCCCTTTTTGGAATGACTAATGTGCCCTGTTCCAAAATTGAAGCCAAGGTTTCATCTTGACGTAAGATGTTTATATTTCTCTTGAATATATGTTTAATTTGTTTAAAGTTGTTACTAAATTTTGTAGAAAAAACTAGTTTTTTGTTTTTATCCTTAAATTTGTCATTTGTGTCTCTATCTTTCTCAAACACATCGATGTTGTGTTTACCTGCCTACTCTTTGTTTAAGCCTCTCTATTATCTCTTTTGGGAGGGGAGGGGGGGGGATTGCAAGAAAAACTTTATGAAAACATAGTGAATGCAATAGGACATAAACATAATCATGTAGAAGAACTGCATCCATAAATGAATCAGAGACAAAATTATTGAACGTGCAGAGTCTGGCACCAAACATAACATATTACACACATAATGATACTAAAAAACATGATTTAAGGCTCAAGAAACTGAACTGTACAAGATAATGGCGCATTAAAGCACATTGCCCCACTCAATATGATAGCATATATGAGACATTATAAAAGCAGCATCATATATTACAATTAAGATGTAGTAAAAAACAAGAATCACACCGACAGGAGACAAACAAGACATAAAGACATCAAGGAAGGGGGGAAGAAAAAACAAAAAGAGGGGGGGAGAATCACCATCACCACCAAGACCACCAATTCTATATCGTTTTTCTTATACCCTCTCTGACAATCTCTCTTCAATGTCTCTTTCCACTGTCTCATAGTCCTTATCTGGAGTACAGGTCCTCCTAGCTCTATGAACTCCCATAGGGGTTGCTTTTGATCGTGATTGCTTGCATGACTGCTATTGGGCTTTTTAAAATAGTTATCCTGCATTTTTTTTTGGCGGTATAGTGTAGTTACTATCGCTGCCAGACTCTGTGTCTCCCTTGAGTAAATGTCAAAGGAAGGGAAACCATTTTTTCCGCAATTGGCCTGGGGTAAAGCATAGATTACAGTGATGTGAGTTGTTAATGTAATCACAAAAGGATTGTATGAGCGGCTACATCGCGACCTGCTTACGATGATATAGGTAGGATCTTCTCAATGTAGCGCCCATAGCCATAAAATGTATCCAAAACTGGTTTTGACGATCATAAATGGCGTGGTGCTCCACCACGCCATAAGGTGATGTTCGCTAAGGAAGGAGGCGAGAAGGTAGCTCCCATAGTGGACTCCTACTAGTTGGAGATAGGTGAATGCCTGTTCAAATTTGAAAAATTTACTTCTCATCAAGAGGTGTTCTATAGCAGGAGGATGAATTTCTGTAAGTTATGGTCATATTACCATATGTGTTTTTAGGGAAAAAAGCAACTGCCACAGGGCAATGTCGTGCGGATACATGAAATAAAACAATAACATCAACATGGTTATCCAAGTGTACTCCTTCCTCTTTCCCAATGGCTTTCCTGCTAACATTTTTAGGCTGACTTGGGTATCCCTTATATGTCCTGGATGGGCCTCTGTGACTTATAGACTAGTAGGTATCTATCACCCCAACTTGCTGGACTCTTCTCGTTGAGAGAGTCATTGCCTGATGATTCATCAGGCGTAAACCTGGTGAAACTGGTTTTTATGACTTTAGGGTGCCCGATAGAAATAATTGGTGTTATCTGGGATCTTCCTAAATAAATACAACATCGTCAATTTTCAATCAGTGACCGCCTAAATCCTATCACCGCTATCCTGTATTACTATATGTCCTTACACTTATTTTGGAAAGGCTTCTTAGTTGATTTCTGACTAGCTTTCGGTATGTTTGTGGAATCATCAGATTTTATGAACCTGATTTAATGTAGAATGGCCAGTGTCAATCACATACCACTATTGCCCCCTCCCCTTGTCAGCTCGCTTTATACCCAGGTTGTTCCTATCTTTTAACTGTTTAATGGCTCTCATTTGTGACTGAGTACAGTAGTTCGTCCCGGACCAGTATGAGATTTGTTAATCATGTTTTTATTTTGAATTCGCTACAAAGTCCCTGCTACATGGCATTCTGAAATGCTTCTAGAGGCTGGGACTCTGGCTTTGATAGGATAAAATGAGGGGTTAGGTCATTGTGGATGACACTCGGGCTCCAAAAATTTCTCACCCCCTCTGATATATCTGTCTCCTGTCTAGTTCTTGCAATGTTTTGAGTTGATTGTGTCTCTAAATAAAAGATATTTCACACATTCATTAGTTATAAGTCTGTCTAACCTATTTGAGTTTGTGTCGTACCTTGTTCCCATACCCTCATTTTGTTGTACATATGTAGAAAACTATTTTTATGTAAGAAGTCTGACAAATTGATTAATGTCCAATACAAAGTTTCCAATAATTAAAAATTTTTTTTACTATAATACGTGGGGGTGAAAAACAAAATACAAAGTCCATCCCTGATTCTCAGTACTTCGAGCTGTGATTGCGTTAACACCTGTCGTGTAAAGGACTACCACTTGCATCTCATCTTTTATTTTCTGTATACCCCCTTTGTTTTGCGTCACTGTTCATTGTTGCTTGCGTTGTGGCAAATGCTGTTCCTTTTTAACGTTGTTTTCTGTTTTTGACTGTTGTCGTGTTTCTTTAGTGTCAGTTCTTCCTTTGTGGGACTTCCTCTTTCCCTGTAATCACGGTCCATGTTGTGCTGTCCACACTTCTAAATCCGAGAAGTTTGCGGGCGATCGTTTTGCTTCTTATGCGCCTTTTCTTAAGCAATTATCGAATTTGGGTCTACATATCCTCGTGTTTCTTTTGTCAGCGTGTACACACCTGTTATTAACTATAATCCTCACATCTCTAGCATATTTCTTTTTTTGTCTTTCCATGATTATTTTTTCTACTTATCTATTAGATTCTTTCGACTGTTTTTTTTTCTGTGCTTTTCAAATTCTGTAATTTCTTTATAGGTATTAACTTTGTTGTCTAATTCTTTTATATTTGTATCAACTTCTTGTAACTTTTCAGTTTCATAATCTATAATAAGTTGGATGAGTTGCCATGGGAACAGTCAGTAAGTATATTGTTCCATCTTTACCATGAAAGTCTCTGAGAATTTAAATGAAGGGGTCTTTTTTATGCGGAGTCCTCTGGGGACAATTTCCCTCTCGTGATATGCTTTTTCTAGCTGTATAAAAAGATGTTTCACCAGAATCTTTTGTTCTGGGTGGCAACATAGTTCTGATCAAATACCGCTGCCCTAACATGGATAGGGTGTCGAATCCGCGTAGGACATGCTGGATATATTATAGCAGTGATGAAGTAGCTAGGTTGTGCCGTGTGACATGTGTTGTAGTAGTATATGTGTGAAATCTCTTATGCCGCTTATAACTGAACTGGCGCATCGGCTGAGCTCGTCTGACAGGGGCCGTTTGCCTACATACTGACAACGAACAAAGTAGAAAAAGCATTCTCACCTCCAGCTAGCTTTCTATGAAATGTAGCGCTGAGTATCCACGATCCGTTCCCTGCTTCTTATGAGCTCACGGCACGGCATTAATGTCAGCAAAACAAACCGAACGTCACACGGAAAGTCATGGTAATCCCACCAATATCAGCCGATACCACATATTAGATCTCACAAGCTCTCGCGTTAACATATAAAAACTGAGACTTATTCTTCAGCATGTAAAATACGACACCAAGTACATGGGCAGCAAACTACTACCTCTGGCTGAACAACAGACGCGTATCGGGCGTTTCTTTCTTACGCCCTTGCCATTGTTTTTTGAGTGATTCCGCATACATCTTCTATTTAAAACAACTAAACCATCACACTTTCAAGCCTAGCACGGTCGAGCTCGTATCGGATAACTGAATGGGTCAATGTATTTCCCTATTATATATAATATCCACAGCCATCAACCTGTTATACTCGGCGCAACCGTAAGTTCTACCATGCATCACTGCCTATAAATCACCAGCTATGTTACCTTTGGGAACGACTAAGCCAAGTTTGGCAGCGTATTGTAATCAGAATATGTGCCACCAGAACAAAATACAGAGTGGAAACAACTTTTTATACAGCTAGAAAAAGCAAAAATAAAAGAATTAAAAATTTGGTGGGACCAACAAACCCTCAGGACATATCATGAGAGGGAAATTGTCCTTAGAGGACTTCGCATAAAAAAGACCCCTTCATTTGAATCCTCAGAGACTTTCATGGTAAAGTGGAACAAAATACTTACTGACTGTTCCCTGGCACTCATCCAACTTATTATAGATTATGAAACTGAAAAGTTACAAGAAGTTGATACAAATATCAAAGAATTGGAAACAAAAGTTAATACCTATAAAGAAATTACAGAATTTGAAGAAGCACAGAAACAGTTGAAAGAAACTATAGATAAAGTAGAAAAAATAATCATGGAAAACAAAAAAAGAAAATATGCTAGAGATGTGGCGGATAGTAATAACAGAGTGTACACCTGGACAAAAGAAAAACGAGGATATGTATCCAAATCAATCTTAAAGAAAAGGCGCAATCGAAGCAAAAGATCGGTCAACTTCTCGGATTTAGAAAGTGTGGATAGCAGCAACACGGACAGTGATACAGGGAATAGAGGAAGTACCACAGAGGAAGAACTGACCCCTAAAGAAAGACATCAGTCAAAAAAGCGGGAAAACAAACGTAAAAATGGACAGCATTGCACAACACAAGCCAACAAGAACAGTGACGCAAAACAAAGGGGTATACAGAAAATAAAAGATGAGATGCAAGTGGTAGTCCTTACCCCGACAGTGTTAACGCAATCACAGCTGGAAGTACTGAAACAGGGACTGAATTTTCTCCCACATATAATTTTGAATTATTGGAAACCATGATGGACATTAATAAATTTGTCAGACTTCTTACAATAAAAAAATATTTTCTAAATAATGATACACAAAATGAGGGTATGGAACAAGTAGAACAGGTAGACCAGACTATGCCTAATGAATTTGAATCTCTTTTATTTAGAGAACAAATCACCCTCAAAACATTGCAAGAACTAGACAGAGAGACAGATATATCAGGTGAAAAATTTTTGGAGCCCAGTGTCCATCACAATGTACCTAACCCCCATTTTTATCCTATCAAAGCCAGAGTCCCAGCTCTAGAAGCATTTCAGAATGCCATGTAGCGGGACTTTGTAGCGATTCAAAATAAAAACCTGAATAACAAATCCAAATGGCCGGGACGAACTAACTTAACTCAGTCACAAATGAGAGCCATTAAACAGTTAAAAGAAAGGAACAACCTGGTAATAAAACGAGCAGACAAGGGGAGGGGGTGGGGGGGCGGTGGTAGTGATGGACACTGGCCTCTACATTAAACAGGTTCATAAAATCCTTGATGATTCAAAAAAATACCGAAATATGTCAGAAAATCCAACTAAAAGCTTCCAAAATACGTTAGTAAAAGTACTACAGGAAGGGATAGGATTATGGGTACTGAGTGAAAAATTGAGAAATTATTTATTTAATGAAGACCCAGTGACACCAATATTCTATGGGGTCCCTAAAGTCCATAAAAACCAGTTTCCACCAGGTTTACGTCCTAAAACATCAATGACTCTCTCAACGAAAGACTCAGTAATTGGGTGGATAGCTACCTACAGTCTATAGTCCAAGGCCTACCAGGTCATGTAAGGGATACCAAGTCAGCCCTAAAAATGTTAGCAGGAAAGCATTGGGAGGAGGAGTACACATGGATAACCTGTGATGTTATTGGTTTATATTCCTGTATTCCGCACGACATTGCCCTGGTGGCAGTGGCTTTTTTCCTAAAACAATATGGTAAATATGACCATAACTTGCAGGAATTTCCCTCCGGCTATAGAACACTCCTGAAAAGAAAACTTTTTTCAAATTTAAAAGAAATATACTATCTCCAATAGTAGGAGCCCCTATGGGAGCTACCTTCTCGCCCATCCTTAGCGAACATCACTATGGCGTGGTGGGAGCACCACGCCATTTATGATGCCCAAAAAACCCGTTTTTGGATCACATTTTATGGTATGGGCGCTACCATCGACGACCCCCCTTATCATTTTGCGGTTTGCGATGTAGCGCCCATACAGTCCTTTCTTGATTACATTAACAACAATCACTTTAATCTACGCTTTACAGGTAATTGGGAAAAAAATGGTATTCCCTTCCTAGACATTTACCTCAAGGGAGCCACAGAGACTGGCAGGATAGTAACTACACTATACCGGGAAAACAAATGCAGGAAATACTATTTTAAAAGCCAAGAGCTGTAATGCAAGCAACACGATCAAAGCAATCCCCTATGGGGAGTTCATAAGAGCTAGAAGGACCTGTTCTCTAGATAAGGACTATGAGACAGTGGAAAGAGACATTGAAGAGAGATTGACACAGAGAGGGTATAAGAAAAAAGATATAGAGAAGGCTAAACAAAGAGTGGCAGGTAAAACACAACAATCCTTGTTGAAGAAAGATAGAGACACAAATTGACAAATTTAAGGATAAAAACAAAAACTAGTTTTTCTACCCAAAAATTTTGTAACAACTTAAAAATTAAACACATATTCAAGAGAAATATAAACATCATACGTCAAGATGAAACCTTGGCTTCAATTTTGGAACAGGGCACATTAGTCATTCCAAAAAGGGGAAAAACAGTAGGTTATATCATATCTCCCGGTGTGTATTTCAATAATGATAGCACAGGAAAAACATGGCTATCTCAAAAGGGATTTTTTAAATGTGCTGGGACTCGGTGTAATGCCTGCAGCATGGCTGTCGCTATGAAAAATTTCACTGACAGCAAAAGTGTAAAAAAATATGAGATCAGACAGTTCATGAACTGCAATAGCCACCATTGCGTTTTCGTGATCTACTGCACACAATGTAAAGTCAAATATGTTAGCAGTACGATCAGAAAGGTAAAAACCAGAATCATGGAGCACATCTCAAGTATTAAAAAGAATCAAGGCCAAACATCTGGGGCTGCTAAGCATTTTATAGAACAACATCAGGGAGATATTTCTAGTTTCACGTTCTATGCCATAGAACATATACCCTGCCCATATAGAGGTGGAAATTGGACTAGGATGATCAGGCAAAAGGAAAACATTGGATTCTTAAACTTGATACTAAAAAGACCAGAGGGATTAAATTATCGCTCTGACATGCTATACATATATTGAGATAACATAGGAAATTTAAAACCATGTATCCATATATAAATTCACAGACACACACATATAATAAAAATAGTATCCATTTAAAAGGGACATCATTGACCCAATCAGTATCCGATAGGCGACCATGTGACTAGGCTGAAAAGTGTGATTGGTTTTAGTATGTTTTAAATAGAAAGACATATGGGAATCAACAACACAGTGAGCAAGGGCGAGAAACGCCCGAAACGCGTCTGTTGTTAGCCAGCGGTAGTAGGTTTGCTGCCCATGTGTCTGTATTTTACCTGCTGAAGAAATAAAGTCTCCGTTTTTTATACTGCAAAGCGAGCTGTGGATCTCATTGTGGTATCAGCTGATCTAGGAGGGATATCCGGATTTCCTGTGACGTTGTTTGCATGCAGGAGAAACATGAGGGTAAACTTGATTTATTACAGTTTCAGAGCATTGACATTGTGGAACCATCTACATAGGTGAGGTGGGGGGGGGGGGGGACTGAGATTGTCTGATCCTCGAAAGAGATTGCTGGTGGATTTTCAAATTGAACAGCATGCACCCTTATTGCCTTAATGAACACTGCTATATACTAGCTTTTTGTGATGTATTAGGTCATAACCTACAGACTGCTTCTGTCTCTAATTATCTTGACCTTGTCTTTAGCTAGATAATAGACATATAAACCTATCCTAGCCTAAGACCATTGAATTAATTTTGTCTTGAAAACGATAACTATCCCCATTTACTACATTCTGACAAATATGCCCTGAATGGAAACTGTATATATGCCCTGATTGGACATTTTTTATTAATCCCATTATCTAGTCTCTTTGAAACACTTACCAACTATTGGGCATTTTCATTTATCCCATTGCCCAGGTCGAAATGCTTATTGCATACTATATGTAAATGAAGCAATGGAGACCTTGATACATAATCGTAATTGTATTTGTTCTTGCAATTAACTCAACACTGGTGACTCAGTGGGTTGTGTCCTGGAATGTTTCTCCCGGCCTGGTTTAAGTTAGTAGGTGATTTGCATATCTATAGAGTACACACTCAGCTGAAACCGAAAGCCCACGTGTACGTAGTACTACAGTACAGGACACGCGAACTAAAAGAAACAAACAGGCACATGCACGATGTGTTCAGGAGGATGCCGTTGTACTTATACATCATTCTACATGGAATTATACAGTATGGAAACACTATACTGATCGATCCCTATGATGGTGTAAATTTAGAATCGTGGGCATTGTGTTTGATGTCTTTAATATGAGGCAATCTTAAATTGGGGAAGAGATGTGCGTATATGCTGATTGGAAGACAGGTTTAACAGGTAAATATATAAACCCTTCCTCCTTTACTGGTTTAGGACTGTTTACTGGTATAGAGCACACTAGCTCCCACACACCCTCTTTGCTATATTTATCACATTAAGCAGTAATCTACCTGGTACTTTGTTATCTGCCAGGACAGGAACTGATACTCGATTTTTATAGTATTTTCTTTTTTACCACAACCACTTTTTGATGATTGGAATCCCCACTGATGATTCCTTGACAATGGGATGAAATGCTTTTGGGGAATTATACACCAGTACTTTGGTTGTGCAAAGACATTGTCATACTTGTGTTACTTGTGGTTTGGCTCTCGGATGGTGGACTTTCCGTATATATAAAGCCCAAATTTGGTGCTTTATTGATTTGCTAGGTTGCCATATTGTCATATTTTCACACCAGCACCATGGAATATACATTATCTTTAAGAATTTATTTAAGTCATAAGTGTACTTTTAACTCTCTTTAACTGTAAGAGAGTGGAGCTAACTCCGCAAGACAAATGTGTATATATATATATATATATATATATATATATATATATATATAAAAGAAGATGTACTTAAAGGTGTTTTCTCACTATAAAGATTAGCTTTAAACATGTGTGAACAGGTAATTGAAGACATTGGTCTTTTGATTTGACACTGGTCATGAGATAAGTGTCTTTAGGTTACTGTTCATATTTACCTTACTGAATAGAAAGAGAGCAGGGAGTGAAGTCATCATGGTTGAAGGAGCACAGTCTTTATCTCTAACAAGATTAGATTAATTACTTTTTCTGTAACATTTACTTACAGATTAAATCTCCTGCACTTATATCTCTATAACTGCTCAGCTAGTTATAGAGAAGCTAGATATGCTAATCACTGCTATAGTACCACACACAGCCTGATCAAGCATTGTGAATCTGAAGCTGCCTGTGACTCTGTGAAACAGCATGGTTAGAAAAATATTTTAGTACCCCTTCAAAATTCTTCAATTAAAAATGTTTAAGCAGCATTTAATGGACTTTTAAGACATCTGGGCCAGAGTTTTTTACACACTGTTACAGGCTGACTTAAGCATAAACTCGATACTTTGCATTTACACTGATCTATAGTTACATGTTTATTCTTTGCAAATTTGATGCAGCCTGACAGTCTTTTCAGTTTGACTTTTATTTTATTATGGCCTCCTGCACAAATTAATTCAATTTGCATGGAATTACTGTCTGAAGGTGTCCATTTTGTGGGAGGTCAGGTCACGATAGGTCAACTAAAGCATTTTAAATGAGTGTCAGTATTGTGTTTTTAATTGCATTAAAATGCATGTGGGTCTTTTGTCCAAAGATATTTGTTAAAGAGGGTGTTTTTGCTGCTTCATATATTTCAGTGTAATACAAATCACAAGCTGTAATTTAACTCCCTATGCTATACTAAGTAGTAATGTGGAACTAGTAGTAAATGGTTGCATTAAGTTTTACAGCAGATGGTCCAGATACTTGGACTTAAAAGGAAACACTATATCCTTTCCTGTATCAGTAATGCAAATGATCCATTGCTATGAAGAAAGCTAATTACTGAAAAAGGACTTAGTCACTTAAGAATAAGTATGCAATTTAAAAAAAAAATCCAAAAGACTAACAAAATGATAAATATGGAAGTATATCAGCTGAGCTGTACTCAAAGGCGTACAGCCCTAGCAAACCTCTAAGGTAGGAAGCTCAGTGCTAATGAGGTGAAACAGGCTGGCTTTTATACAACCATAAAGGACATCTTTTCCCCCGGACGTTTTTTTACACCGCCGACGGTCCGAAAAACGTACAACATTTTTCCAGTTTTCGGGCGGAACATGAACTTGTGGGTGCGAAGGGGAAGGGCTTGAATCCGCAAACCGTGGACAAAAGCCGTCCCCCTTTGTGCTATAATAAGACCAAGTAGTGGTCGGTATTTCCTGACTGGTATTTGGTCCCTGTCGTGTAAATGCACCCTTAGGATGACATGTATGTACGGTGCTGCATCAGTCTGTCGTCCTTTTTAGCAAAAAAACTGGCGCTGCCCAGTTCACTAGATTTATAATCAGGCGCACTCCAAAATTAGGAGCATTATCGAGCGCCCGTGGCACTTAATAATGCGCCTGAGATGGGGGAGTGCGTTCTGGAGGTGTGCCGCACCACAACCTTATGATTCCACAAATTTATGATGGGAGGATGGCAAAACTGGGCGCATTCCTGCTGGAACAGGTAGACCAAATTAAAAGTGGTCTACCTAAGCCTGATTTGTTGTTTTGGAGCTAGAAAGCGCTAAATCTATGACCCGCAGTAGAACAGGTTCATAAATTCAGGCGCATGTTACACTACTAATGAGCGCAAAAATTGTCTAATTTATACTAAGATACATGCATGTCACCCTTAGCGACCACATAGTGCACCACAGTCCTTTAAAGGGGTTTTGCAACAATCTCATTTCATTCCTCCTGCATCCAGCTCTTCAGCTCTGTGTGCTCAGAAGGGGGCGTGTGTGATTTGTTTGAATTGCATATTATGTGACCCAGCAGGATGACATCACCAGGCCTTCGCTCTCTCTAGTCCAAGAAAGGTCTGTTTATGTGTAGAACTGTAAGTAGCTACATTGTAGCTCAGAAGTAAAACTTTTGCCTCCAGGCACAACGGTCCTCGGTTCAAATCCCTGCAGGAAGCAAACCTGTGGATTTTATTTCTCTTTATCAATGCACAAACCTGACTGAGGTTTCTTTTTTTTATTTATTTGCACTGTTTGACTAATTACTAAGGAGGACAGAGGACAGGAGTAGAATCACAGCACCTGGGGTTTGAACACTCAGTAGCTGCCTGAGAGGAGAGGTGATGTCTGAGCATGTGCAACCAGGACTGAGAAGCTCTCAACCATGGTCAAATCCCCTGCAGACGAGCTGTAAACAATGGATCACTAAAGGAGCAGCTAAGACAAAATCTGTTCAGATTTTTTAATAATGATGAATGGCGAAAATGTTTATCATTTAATTTACAAACTTCCCACGTCAATTTTACTTCATGGCAAAACCCCTTTAAGATCAACCTTAATGCTGGTGTGGCTCTCGGTAAAAATTATTTTGACACCTTTTGTATGGAGGATGTAATTACCAGCATTGTTTCTATTTTTGTAGATGACAACAAGCTTTGTTGTGTAGTGCAAAAACTGGAATAAATACACAGCCCACACACATAATGACTACTTTCAATGTTTGCAGGATGTAGCTCATGAAGCAAATTGCAAATAGGAATGATTATTAAATATTGGCCCATGGTTGGCAATTTTTTTGAGTGTTCACATGCTGCTGTGATGAAAGTATATTGTGAGTGGACAAATGGTACCACTGCAAATAAGCCATTGATGTGAGAGGAGAACCTTCCCTACAAAGGTGCGCAAGGGCAGACCTACATGCCACAGTAGAGCAGCTCACCATTAAAATAAAACAGGGGGCTACCATGCATGTATCTAAAACATTGACCCCCTACTGCATATGTGGCTCCAAAACAGGTGGTCCATATCTGCTAACAAAGTTGCATTGGCAGAAAAGACTTTAATTTTCTTGGCAGTATCAGAACTGCTGACTGGCAAACGTTTGCTCTGTTTGATGAGTCATTTTTTCTGCTTCATCAAATAGATGGGCGTTGGTATTTCAGGCAAGAGACATCAGAGAAAAAACATCCTGTAACCATTGCTCAAAACCAAGTGGTTTGAAGGTAAGGGTTGGGGAATTTTTTGTTCTCGGGGCCCCAAATTTGTTGCTCTACATAAAGATGCCTGGGTTTAAAAAAGATTGCAAACACCTAAAAGGAGTTGAAGCCCCAGTGTGGTTTTTTAACAAAAAACATTCCCCCCTTAAGAAACTTGACATGGTCAATCTTTATTGAGAACCTGATCCATCAAATACTAGATCCATTATCCTTATCCTCTTGCTTTGTTTTTTAGGGGGGCACAAAACACCACCGGGGCCCCTTGCCCCCGGGGGCCCCTAGGACCCTAAAATGAGGTCCAGAATACCGGGTGGAACAAACGGAGTTGAAGAAAAGGTGAAAAAAATTTGAAAACAATAGACTATCCTTTTATCCGGACTATACCACAGAGGTCCAGAAGAAAAGACGACATCTAAGAGATCTTGGATTGAAATATTCCATGCTATACCCAGCACATCTGAGAGTGCAGGATCAAGACAAGAATGTATTCTTTACCATGCCTGAGGAGGCTAATGATTGGATAGACCGACGTCAAGATTGGAGACGCTGGAACATATGTTAGGGTTCCTCTTTTTTCCCCTCTGCTTTAATTTAGTATTAGTAAGGCCCTGGATATGCATATATTCCTGTGTCTTGAAGGCTGTAGGTGTAGATGATCCTCAGGGAGGGGGGATAGATGGAGAGGGGGACGAAAGAGAATGGAAGCCAAACTCTGCCAGTAGACATGGATCTCTCTCTCTCGCCTCAAGAGGTACTTTGTAAAATGGTCAGTCAAAACCGTTAATGTTGCGAGCCCAAAAATGGTTTCCTTTTGGGATTTCTTTTTGGGTTTTTTTTTCCCTTTTTAAAAATTTTATGCCCCACTCCCTCACAATTTACGGTTGCAGATATAGGTAAGGTTCGCTCCTATATGGGTTTAAATTTTTTTTTATGGTTTTTAGCCAAGTTCAGGGTAAAGCTCGACCTGGTTGGAGGGGTTTTGGGGAGGGTGGGGGGGAAGGGGGGGGAAAAAATTTGTTTCTTGGTAAGTATGGGTGTGACTGTTGTTTGAGTGGTGTGACAGGGGTGTATGTTTCTGCTTCAGCGTTTGGAGCCCAGATGGTAGGTAGTTGTATTGTATTTTGTCTGCTCTCCTCATGGCGTCCTTTAGCGTGATCTCCTGGAATGTCTGGGGCTTAAATTGCAGTCAAGAGGGACCTAGTCTTTAATTACCTACGGCCGAATAATCCTGATATTATCATATAAACTCAGCAAAAATCATTTCCTCTATTCTAGTCCTTAGTGGAGCTCCCACCCCAAAAAGGCAACCCTACACTCAAAAATCAAACCCCTTTTTATACCCCAATATCTGGCACCTATATTTCTGCCAATAAGATAGTTATTCCTATATACAGGGTTTACACAGAAAAAATAACTAAGCTAAGGTATGGGGCAAAAACATTTAATTTGCACTTTCACCAAAAAAAAAAGTTATCCCAAAATATGTGGCTATTGTCGCAGGTACAGACCTCCTTTTTTCACTCTGCCCTTGCAACAAAAAAACACAGTTCCCCAGATGCACTCTCAGAGCCTCTTCAATGGGGTATTATTCATCATGCTTACAAATACCACACATAGAAATTTACTTTAAACAGGAATGAGTACATAGTACCTGGTGCAGTAAGATATTTCAAAGTGGCCAGTGCACCCAGAGAAGGTGCCTTCACAGGAGTTAGTTTGACTCCACCGGATGGGATTTAGATGTCCCATAGATCCTAGAAGTTAAGGGGAAGTACTTATAGAGCTAATTAACTCCTCCCCCACAAACGTCTACCAATTGATGCTACCCTCTCCATAATTACTTCATAGTCCCAAATAGTGCTATATAGCTATTGGTCAAACAATATACTTAGCAGCATCTGAACATGATCAAATACCTCTTTAGCTCACTTCTGTTTATCTTCTCATAATCATAAAAAGCAAGTCTATAGTTCGGCATCCTATATGCTAAAGCGCACGTTGTGAATTGTAAGGAATTTATAGGAGGAATGGAGGGTCCTCGGTATACCAACAAGGGTTTTATCAACTGCCTGTCAGTTAGCGTGATCTATCTGGCAATCTGTCCCTGCCACTTAATTATGTGTGGAAGACCCGACGTGAGTTTCGGAGGAGAATAGGCGACCATGTGTGGGATATAAGGAGACAAATGGATAAACCGATCTCAAGGCACATACAGGAAAGACATGAAGGTAGAATTGAGTCTATTCAGTTTAGGGGGATTGAGATTGTGAAAAACCCGATTCGAGGTGTGAACTGGGATAAATTGATCCTACAAAGGGAGAGCCAATGGATATATAGGCTTAACATCCACGTGGTTTAAATGACTTGCTCTCTCAGATGCTTTCTCTACGATGTAATGACTGTAAGATTGTGATATCATGGTACTGTTAAAGAGATTGTAAAAATCTCTGATTAACCTCCTGCTTAGTCCACTGTATGGATACTGTCTGGTTGAAACGAAATCCCATTTAAACATGAAGATCCCTAGGTTACTAAACTTTTATACGCCTCTATTCTCTGTGAATAATTTATGATACTACAATACTTCAGATTGCCCGTGCTGGTCTCTATTCTTTTGGTGAGCAGATTAAAATAATTTTCTGCGGTCCCTTTTAAAATAGATATTTAGTTACTGGATCAGATACCTACTATTATTTTAAATACTATCTTATGTTTCCTCTTAGATTTATTTATTTATGTATTTAGTGGGTTTTTGGACACTAGATGGAGATTGAGGGACATAGTTACATAGTTTGTAAGGCCGAAAAAAGACATACATCCATCCAGTTCAGCCTATATTGCTAAAGTGTTGATCCAGAGGAAGGCAAAAACCCCTATGAGGTAGAAGCTGATTGTCCTCGTTTTAGGGAAAAAAATCCTTCCCAACTCCAATCTGGCAATCAGAATAAATCCCTGGATCAACGACCCCTCTCCAGAATCCTAGTCACTATAAATTGTTATATTTAATACACTTAGAAATGCATTCAGACCCTTTTGAACTCGGTTATTGAATTCACCATGACAAGTTTCTCTGGCAGAAAAAATTTCTACAGTCTCACTGTCTTACAGAAAAAGAATCCATTTTCTATGTTTATGTAGAAACTTTCATTCCTCAAAGACGTAGGGATGCCCCCTTGTTCTTGATACAGTCCTGGGTATAAAAAAATAATCTTGAGAGAGATTTCTAAACCCTTTTAAATTTTATTTAAACATATTTATTGTGTCCCCCCAAAGTCGTCTTTTCTCTAAACTAAATAATCCTAATCTTGCTAATCTTTCAGGGTTTTGCAGTCCACCCAGCCCTTTTATTATTTTTGTTGCCTGCCTTTGTACCTGTTCAAACTCTACAATGTCTTTCCTGTGCACTGGTGCCCAAAACTGTACACAATATTCCATGTGTGGTCTAACCAGTGACTTGTTCAGTATAATGGGAGAATGTTGTTCTCATCATGTGCATCTATGCCCCTTTTAATACACCCCATAGAAATTTCCTTGGGCTGTGCTGCCTCATTGGCTGCTACAGTTAAGTTTTTCCCACCAGGTTTCCAAACCTTCTCCATGTCACTTTTTACCCAGCTTTTTTTTCCTTTAAAAAGTAGCATGTGCATAACCTTGCTTTTCTCGCGTTAAACCTATCTGACATTTTCTGCCCACCCTTTAACCTATCCAACCCCTTTTGTAATAACAATTATCCTCTTTGTTTGATCATTTACAGGCTTATATCGCTGAAAGCCCGATTTTCTACTGTGAAATCCCTGGTAAGATCAGTAATGAAAATATTAAAGGATGGGGCCCCAATATGACCGCTGTGGTACCCCACTAGAAAATAGAGATCCATTGGTATGTCCCGTTAATTAAACTACCTTTGTTTTCTATCAGTAAGTATTTTGTTTACCCCTTGACAATTTTCCCCCAGCCAGCATTTCATTTTACTTACCAACCTTTTAGGGGCACAGTACAAATGTTTTAAATAAATCTAGAAAATTTTACATCGAGTGTTTCCCCTGATCCAGTCTAGAACAAATTTCCTCTAAAATTTGATGAGTTTTTTGACAAACTGTCCTTCATAAACCCAGCGGAACGGAGTTAGACATTTTTTTTTCTAAGAACCCGGGTTTAATCTCTAAAAAAACCCTTCAAAATTTTACCCCCAACAGGGGTTAAACTTACCACCTAAGTTTCCAGGATCACTTTTTGCCCCCTTTTTGAATATTGGCCCCACATTTGCATGCGCCAATCCTTTGGGATATTCCCAGTTTTATACAGTCCACAATTTAAAAAATGGGCCTATCCATTATTTAACCCTTTTAGGACACGGGGTGTATCCATCGGACCGGGTATTTTCTATTTTAAGCTTCCAAAAAAGGAGCGCACTTTTCCTGATTAGACAAGAAACTTTTAAGTTTGATTTTACCTCATCCCTTTGTAAAAAAGGGAAAGGGTCATCCTCCTCGGAAACACAGCGAGAATTTTTAAAGGTTTGCTTTTTTTTCTCATAGCCCCTTATATCCTCCCTCGACTTTCTAAAGAGACAACATTTTTTTTTTTAATTTTTTTTTTTTTTTATATATTAAAAAAATATTTGGGGGTTAGTTTTTCTTTCTATGGCAAATGTTTTTTCCCAGCTTTGCTTGTTTATCTTAATTTACATATTTTATTTCTTTCTTTTAGTTTTTTTTAGCCCCTCTTCACGCCCCCCGTTTTAGTAGCAAACGCCTTTTTTTTTGTGTTTTATTGCCTCTTTTCACTCGTTGTCCACAGGGGGTTTACCCTTTTTTAATTATTTTATTACCATAGTATGTACCTTCAAGTGGGGGCTAAGTGTTTTTAAAGACTCCCATTTATTATTTTTTCCTTTTTTATAAACAACCCTTGTCCCAGTGTATGGGGTTTAGGGCCCCTTAAGCAGGGGTAAAATTTGCCCCCCTCAAAGTCAGTGTTTTTTGTGGCCAACGACAAAAGTTTTTGAAGGAAAACGGAAGTTTTTATATATGGCCCACAAAAAAAAATTCCCCCAGGGGCCCTCAACCTGAACCTTTTTGGGCTCTGTCAGGTCTATTAGTCAATTTAAGTCAGAAGGGGCCTTTTCCCTTTTTGTAGGTTTCCCGCCATTTGGTATAGGTAATTTTCTTTAGTGATTTCAAAAACCTGTTTTTTTGTGAGATCTACAAGGTTTTTAGATTCCCAAATTTTTGTCTGGGGGATTAAAGTCGCCCTAATAACAACCCCATTCTGAAAAAAGTTTCATCATCTATTTTCCCGGGGCATTTTTCCATGGGTTTGTTATATTTGGGGGCCCATGCAACTCCTTTGAATTATTATTTTGTTTCCCCCCATGAATTTACCCCTTATGATTCCACATTTCATTACCTGTTTCGATATCTTCCCCCTATGTTGGTTTCAGACACGTTTTTCATAAGGCATACACCTCCCCCTTCCAGTCTTTACAATCTCTCTAAATGACTGTAACCCTTAAGTTAACCCCCCAGTCATACTCTCTCCAGCCCTTTTCTAAATTATCCCCACTATGTAATTTTTTTCACAATTAAAATTGGATTCATTTATTTTGTTGGTGAGGGAATCCGGGATTGGTCAGCAGCAATTTTAAAAGATTCTTCAGTTTTTATTCCTTTTTCCCTGTTCTTAAACTTTTGCCCAATCCCTCCCTCCACTCCACCCCCTGTTTTATTACTAATTCCCAGATCTCTATCTACACTATATTGCACACTATCGTTGCAGTTACCCTCCCTAGTCCTTAGTTTAAATATTCCTCCAACTTCCTGGCCATTTTATCCCCCAAAACAGCTGCACCCTCCCCAAATTTTTTTCAGCCCATCATTTTTCATAGAGTCCCCGTAGCCAAGCAGAAGTCAGCCCATTTTTCCCCAAAAACCCAAATTTCCCCTTTCATAACTAAATTTTTTAGCCACTTTTTCACCCTCTAAACCCCGCGCCCCTTTTGGTGTGGCCGTGGGACGGTAAATTTTTTGAAAATATTACCTTGGGGCCTTTCCTTTTAGCTTTTGGCCTAAGTCCCGAATTTTTTTAAGGACACTCCACCTACCTCTAACTTTGCATTGGGCCAAGTGCCCCATACAGCTAGATTCCAAACCAGCCCCAACCAGCAATCTTCAACCCATCAACGAAATGTCGAACTCGGGCCCCGGAAAAAACAAAATGTTCGACGATCTCGGCCTTTGTGACGATTGCCCTTCTGTTCCCCCAAAATGGGTCCCCAACATGACCACCTGTCTAGCCTCTCTGCACTCCATTCCCCATCTTCGGGAGAGAAAAGGGGTAATGTCTTGCTGCAGAATGCCAATCTGGCCCAGCTCCCCCCCCACCGCCAATCTTGCAAAATTTGTTGTTGGCCTTTAGGGTAGCCCCCTAACAAATTTTTTCCCCACCCCTTTTTTTCTAACTGTTCCCAGCTAATCCTATGCTCCCGACCTCCATGCTGCACCTTTCCCCCGCATTACCCACTGCGGGATTGCCAAATGTAGCAAACTCGTCCCAAGTTGGCATGGATCTCAGTGTTGCCACTGCTCATTTAGATCCAGGATACACTTCCAAATGAGCAGGGGGCCACCCTCCGCAAGAGAACTCCCTCAAACGTTGCTAAGGATGGCATACATTGCAAAAGGGTTTTTCACTGGACAGCAGTGTCAAACATGGAAAACCCTGGGATTTTTTCCAAAAAGATGTAAGATGCAAAGATAAAAAACAGTATAATTGCCCCTTTTTAAAAACCCCAAATCTAAAGTCCCAAAAAACTTTAAATCCCACACTTTAAACAAAAAAAAGGGACACTTTTTCAAAAAGACACACTTTAACAAAAAGACACACTCGATAACTCGCTAGTTCCCTTAGCTTTTAAACCGTTGCTCTAAAGTGGTTCTGCAGTGCAGCAGCAATCTCTCCTTGAGAAGGCAAAGGCCCCTACAGCTCACACAGGGCAATTTAAGCCCCTTTTTTGATTAGGTAAAAACCCCACCTCCAATATCACCTTTTGATTCACAAAAACCCAAATTTTTGCCGCGCAAGAATAAAAAGAGGGTGATGCGTAAATAGATGGGGGGATTCAGTTGGGCACCCCAATGTTTAGAAGTCTGCGTATGCGCAATAGCATAAGAAAAGCGGTCGTGCCATTTTTAAAAGTCTGCGCGTGTGCTTTAGTGTGCAGGTCGCCAAACTATAGGCTTGCTTTTTATGATTTTGAGAAGATAGACGGAAGTGAGCTAAAGGGGTATTAAGATATGTGTTTAGATGCTGGTAAGTGTATTATTTTGCCAACAGCTATATATGGCACTATTTGGGACTATGAAGTAATTTAGGAGAGGGCATCATCAATTGGTAGAAGTTTGTGGGGGAGGCGTTAACTAGCTTTATAAGTACTTCCCCTTAACTTCTAGGATTTATGGGACATCTATCCTCCAATCAGGTGGAGACAAAGTGCATCTGGGGAACTGTGTTTTTTTTGTTGCAAGGGCAGAGTGAGAAACGGAGGTCTGTACCTGCGACAATAGACACATATTTTGGGATAACTTTAGGATAACTTTGGTTTTGGTGCAAGTGCAGATAGAGAGATGTGAATTAGCACCCATGACCATAGCTATAGATGCTTTTCTGTGTAAACCCTGAATATAGGAATAACTATCTTCTTGGAGAAACATAGGTGCCAGATATATGGTATAATAGAGGTGAGTTGAGTGCAGGGTCGCCCTTTTTGGGGCGGGAGCTCCGCTAAGGGCCAGAATAGGGGTGAGCTTTGGAGGGACAAATAGACAAGGTGGTTCTCTCTATTCGTTCTTTCCGTTCTTGCCCTTCGCTTTCTTTCTCTTCTCCTTCCTCGCTGTTCCTGGATGTTCCATATGTATATAGATTTGTGTTTATCTCTTAAAGAGATGTTTTAAGAGGTGAAGATTATAAGTTATGTTTTAATAGGAATTGATTTTTGCTGGGTTTTTAGAGCATTTTTCTGTTTCCTTATTGGTACTACATGTCCCTTATAAACGGCCCAACTGGGTGAATGTGCGTTCCTACCCCAGGCACACAACAACTTGGACAGGAAGACGCCCTCTTTCCCTGTCTCCTCCACGGTCAACAACTGCTGCACAAACCTGCGCCAATGATCCCGCCTTCTCCTCCTCCACCATCAACACATCCTCAGCCTCCACAAGTACTGCTCCATCATACCAACATGTGTAGGGCAACGGTGCCCACGCAGTACTAACACCGTTGCATGCCTCGGCGAACTAGTCAGATAGGGGAGGAACTGTCTCGCGTCATGCATCAAGAAAATCGTGTGTGGCTTTCTCCACCACGCCAGCCAGCAAATCGAACCATGGTGACCAGACCCAATGGAGGAACATGGTGTCCGGCGCAGCACCAGAGAGGGATGTCCCATGGCACCCATGCATGCGCAAGTGTTCAATCTGTTGTGAAAAGTTCCTGAAGTCTTCCACCGATCTTCAGAAAATTCTGAAAAAGGCCAGAAACTGTGATGCACTATTATCCATTTGAACAAAGCCAGGAACACCTCCTCGGTTGCAAGCGCAGAACGGCCTCCCCAACACACTCTGATATGCGAGTTTCCTCACCGCTGAATTCAGCCTGCACAAGTTTTGGAACCGACTGTGATGAACAGAGTAAAGGCCATTAACGATTTTTTGATGAATCCAGGCAGACAGAAGTACTCCCCTGTGTAAATTTGATGTCAGCCAGTGGCAGCTCATCGCGAGTCACACCTGCCTGTTTTGTTGAGGCCATTCGAGGAGGCCGTTATTGTCAGTCGCCAGGAAAACGGGATGAATACGTCATTCCACTCTTCATGTCTGGAACAGATGCTGGAAAAATCTGGTCTGGGCAGGGGACTGGAGACTGGCGACTACATCTCGTGGCCACTGAGTCCGGTGGGGAACAGAAATTGGAGGAGGAGACGGAGGACATTGGGAGCAGAAGCATTGTCCTGGTTGAAATGAGTGGATTTACTAACCCAGGTGACAAGAGAGTGAGGAGCAGGAGCAGCTGGAGAGGTGGATGGAATGAGAAGATGAGCAGAAGACCCCCAAGCACCGTGGCAGTATACAGTAGAAATGGAGGCAGGAGCCCGTCGGTAGTCACTTGTGCAGAATGGCCCCAGCATGCTTATTTTCCTGGCTAGTGACAGCCGAATAGTCCAGCATCCAGGCAGAGGGATGACTTCTGCTCTCCACCTATTGGACCCCTCGCTACGTCCTAATGGGAGCCTTTTTCCCACTATTGAGAGGGAAGACAAACTCAAATACTATAGGGAAATCCTCCATAATCAGTTGCCGCTGCCTATGTGCGGCATCGTCCCTCCTCGGACAGGTCTGACCGGGGGGTTCCTCAGCGCTCACTTACTACTATTCCGCGCTGCTGGGGGAAAGTGGGAGTCACTGATGAGCAGCTTCCTTCACCCGTCTAGTGAGAGGCATCCCCCAGCGACAGCAGTACAGGAGCAGTCCCTGCACCAACAGTTTGATGCCTACTTGGACAGCACTCTGCGACCTCTGGGTTAGAAGATCCGACTTGGACTACTGGGCAAGCAAACTGGATTTGTGGCCGCAACTTGCCGAGTTTGCATGGAGAAAGCTGTCCTGCCAGTAGTGGGGCATCAGAGCGTGTACAGTCCGCGGAGGCCATCGTTACCCCCAAGGAGAACCCGCTTTTCCACGGGAAATGTGGAACGACTGGACCTTATTGATCCAAGATGAAATCAGCGAGGATCAGCCAGATTTCCACACACCAATTGCCTTAGGCGTCAGTCCTGGGTTCAAACTAAACCTGCCTCAGCCACTATTCTAAATGCCGCCACCCGCCTGATGCACACATCTGCTGACAAGTATCTCCATCTGCCTACCACATCTTACCAGGACGTGTTATGGCCCACCCACCTCAACACTCTGTCATTGTGCCACTCTATGACCTCATGCATGCTGCCTGCTGCGTTGCTGTTGCCCGTGACATCTCACACTGTTCATTGTGCCATGCCTGATCCTCCATGCTGCTCCACCGTGACCTCCACGTCCACATCATTGTGCCACCACACCCTGTGCGTTCCTCCTGTTTTGCCACCTCCAGAAAGTCTTTGTGCCACTCTCTGACCACCATGCCGCTGCTGTAACTCCTGCCTGTCCCTCCACACTGTGTCCATTGTGCCACAGCCTGACCTCATGCTGCTGGCCCCCCCCCACCCTCCCGTGACCTCCACTCTCAGTCATTGTGGCCACTCTGTGGCTTCCCTCCTGTTTTGTCCACCCTCCAGAATGTCATTGTGCCACTGCCTGACCTCATGATTCTGCCAGCCGTGACCTCCGCTCTCAGTCATTGTGCCACTCTGTGGCTTCCTCGTGTTTAGCCACCTCCTAATGTCATTGTGCCACAGCCTGACCTCATGCTGCTAGTGGCTGGCGCCGTCACCTCCACACTCTGTCACTAATGTGTGCCACACTGAGCTTTCAAGCTTGTTTTTTCCAGCTTTTCACTGGCATGGTCCTTTATCAGGCTAACATTCCCGCTTGAGATTTTTGGTCAGTTTTGCCCTCTTAAGTGCCCATGGAATTTTATAGTGAAGCATTCTAAGAGCGGCGGCAGTCATGCTGGCGTGTCATACTAAAACACAACATTGTAATGAAACCAAACCAAGCTCCCTTTCCATATTTAAGCATGGCACAACGTTCTACAGCACCACTGCATGGCTTTTGTGCAGCCTAGGAAATAGCTGCTTTTTAACGCAATTTGTGCCGAAGTAATTCGGACCGAATTATTTTTTGGCGGACAATTCGGCGTAGTGTCCGAATCGAATTTTTGAGAAATTCGCCCATCTCTAGTAGAGATCAACATCAGCAATATAGACAGAGAATATCAACTACTATCACTGCAAAAATATATTTCCCTGTTAAATTGTAACTTTTATTAGATACAACTAAAATGTAAACTTGTGCCCCTATAAACCTACCAACATATTCCTTAAAGGTGCATAACACTATGTCTTATCTGTCAGCGGGGTCAGATAACGTCACTAAATATATACAATAAATTGAAAATGTTTCCCCAGCACTCCAGACGCGTTTCTCCCTAAAACATAGGGTTCATCAGGGGATTATAATGTAGCTGCTGCAGAACCAAACAAGTGTAATATCAATATAATTGAACTTATCAAAACTTTAGCCTGTTTAGGCCTGATAATGAAGCAGATAAAAAATATATATTATCTTAGTCCTGTGAGGCTTTGATGATGGTACTCCTCACAGGTCCTTTGTGATGTGTTGGCACCCAAGATATAAAGGAGGCGGAATGATAACTCTCTGCTCCCTTATATACACCATACAGCCCCTATCATGTATTTTGCAATGCACATGATGTTAATAATACTTGTAAATAGGTGTTTAGTATATATCCTACCTATTCCCGGGCTCTTGTGTCCATCTCGCCTTTCTCGGCGTCCCGGCTACGGGAGCGCGCATGTCCAGATGTAGTTAGCCGGAAATAGCCGGCAATAATAACGATCGCACGGCTACACGTTCTGATGTAGCATGAACTGATTTAGTTGTATTTAATAAAAGTTACATTTTAACAGGGAAATATACACTCACCGGCCACTTTATTAGGTACACCTGTCCAACTGCTCGTTAACACTAATTTCCTAATCAGCCAATCACATGGCGGCAACTCAGTGCATTTTAGGCATGTAGACCCTGTCAAGACAACTCCTGCAGTTCAAACCGACATCAGTAAGGGGAAAGAAAGGTGATTGAGTGGCCATTGACACGTGGCATGGTTGTTAGGTGCCAGAAGGGCTGGTCTGAGTATTTCAGAAACTGCTGATCATCCTGGGATTTTCACGCACCTACCATCTCTAGGGTTTTACATAGAATGGTCGGAAAAAGGAAAAACATCCAGTGGGAGGCAGTCGTGTGGGCGGAATGCCTTTGTTTGATAGATGCCCAGAGTCAAGGAAAATGGCAGACTGGTTCGAGCTGGATAAAAGGCAACAGATGACACAAATAGCCACCCGTGTACAACCAAGGGTAGGCAGAAGAGGCATCTCTGAACGCACAGACGGCGAACGTTTGAGGCAGATGGGCTAAGCACAGAAGACCACACCGGTGCCACTCCTTTCAGCTAAGAACAGGAAACTAGAGGCTCCAATTTGCCCAAGCCATCTGAAATTGACAGTAGAAGCTCTGGAAAAAACGCTTGCCTGGTCTGATGAGTCTCGATTTCGTCTGCTGCGACAGTCGAATGGTAGGGTCAGATTGGCGTCAACAACATGAAAGCAAGGATCCATCTGCCTGTATCAACGGTTCAGGCTGGTGGTCGGTGGTGTCATGGTGGTGGGGAATATTTTCTTGGCACTACTTTGGGGCCCCTTGTACCCAATTAGCACGCTGCCAACACCTTGTTGGAATCTATGCCACGAAGAATGAGGCATTCTGAAGGCAAAAGGGGGTTCAAACCCGTTACTAGCATGGTGTACCTAATAAAGTGGCCGGTGAGTGTATTTTTGCAGCGATACTGATTTTTTATGGTACCAAAAATGATGAAAACCCTATGTTTGGTATTTCCATATCCATATCAACCTGCAGAAAACAGACAATACATCATTTATATCAAAGATTGAATGCCGTAAAAACAAAACAAAACATAGCGCAATTACGTTTTTTAACATATTGCCCCACTTAAAATTTGTTTGCGGGTTTCCCAATACAATCTATAGTATGGTGAATGACACCATTAGAAAGCTTGTCCCACAAAAAAAAGGTGGAAAGGTGGAGAGGTATAAATGAACGCAACAAAAAATGTAGGCCTCGACATTAAGGGGTTAAAAAAGAAAACATGTTTTTGCATCCCCATAGTCTGAGGACCATACATTTTTCATTGTTCTGTATAGGGAACTATGAAAGGGCTTGTTTTTTCAGGGATGAGTTGATGTTTTCAGTGGTATCATTTTGGGGAACACATTATTTTTGATCACCTTTTGATACACTTTTTGGTACACAGGATGAAGAAAATACAGCAATCCTAGTAGTGTTTTTTATTTTTATATTTTACTGCGCTCACCTTGCAGTAAAATTACATCTTAGTTTTATTCTGTGGGGCGATGTGATTACAGTGATACCTAATTTATATTGTTTTTTATGTTGTAGCATGTTTTATCATGACTGTACTGTTCTGCATTGTATAGCTATAAATCACCATTCCAGGTTGTGCCCTAGGACGTGGTGCACATAACCTCTGTGGCTCATAATTGGCTGCATGAAGACCATTCACTGCATATATCCTTAATAAACAGACCGGCAGCTAAGAGTGAACGTAAAGGTCCAGGAGGTAAGTATGAGTCTTATCGTCTATTTTTAATCACACCCGAAAGATAAACGAGCACTTTTAGGTCCCGGAGCACCCCTTTAACATGATTATAGATCTCTATTGTGACTGCTAGTAATACTCTCAGAATTTACATTAGGGTGCACACTATCCTATATATTGATTATATTCAAATGTGAGGTCACAATATAATTAATTTTTTATACACTACATAATGCATGTTTTATTTGTACTAACATCCACAGCGATTGTTGTAAACCAATCATTATCCATATACAGTATGTAATCTGTCACATCAGATCATACCCGTCAAGCAGACCATAGCATTGCAGAGGGTATAACAGAGACAAATCAAAGCAATGTTCTTCTTATAATATGGATAAACCCTAGTAGGAGACAGGATGCTGAGCATGAAGCTGTCTGGAAAGCATAATGATTTCTTATACTTTGATTTATGTGTGCAGTTTATTCATAAATTTGTACAAAAATAATATATTTATAATTTATCCTTGCAATAGTTTATTGTTGGTTAAAGTACAGCACGTTCAATTATAACTGTTTGAATGAAACTGCTTCCATCAAGGATTTACACTGAACACTCTGACAGAGAGGATTGTTTGTGGCAGGTGCAGAGTGCATTACTGTTATCTTTTTTCAAGGTTCTATGTCATGTCAGCATTTAGTCAGTTGTAAGCCATTTAGAATTGTATCCCTTTTGTCCTGCACCATAGGTGGCATTATGTATGGAGAGCTTAAAAGTTCCTATTTGTCCCATCTCCACATAAACTCTACTTTAATGTATATAAATAAAAATAACCAACTGTTTTTGTCTTCTATTCTGAAACTGCAAAAAAGGTTGTAGCAGTAGTGTTGTTAACACCAGATCCCTGATGTCTTCTGCTCCCTACTCCACTATACAGTCTGAAGGGAGTTTATGTGCAGAGAGAAATTATGCCTGGAAGATGTCTTCATGGTGGTCTAAAGAAAAGGTAAATTTAATTACTTCAATCATTAGATTCATTCAACTTTAAATCCATGACTACACCATAAAAGTATATATTTCCATACACAAATCTGAGACTATATCTAAGCATGCCACGTGCTTAGAGTTTTATTATAGATAATATTGCTCTGTTTGGCTCGGTCAAAATGATCAAAATATTAAGGATTCAGGATGTCCCAAAACCTACTACACCCTTTTGACTTAGTTTACCACATTGCTTATCTCAATCTAACATTTGTATAGAGATTACAGACCTGAAGACCAGAATTCCATTCTACACAGTGGTCCTTGTGTAATAGCTGTGTTGGAAGGTGACCTAGTGTGATGATTAAGTAGAGGTTTTTGCACCTGCACCATGAGTTCAAACCCCCAAAGCAAGTACCATATTTTTAAATTTCTATATGTAATATGAAATAATATTTTTGTTATTAAGATACTATTAACATGCAGAAAATGAAAAATCTAATTAGAAACACATTTGCCATAAATAACAATACATGAAGCTCATCAGGGTCTGGCTTAGTCACAGCGAAATGGCATTTTGTGTGATTTTCTATGATTGATTTTATTTTTAGTTTGTAAGTATAATAAACCTACTACACAACTTTTTAAATTTCCCATCTCCTAAATCTTTAAAAAATAAAATAACTTGGACTTCTTTGGGATCTTATATACTGTATTTAGCTGCATGGGACATTTTATATTTACAAGTGATGTTATAACATGGGAGTTTCTTCTTTTATATCTTCTATTTTTAAACATCATTTTGGAACTAAGACCAATTCCATCTACTCTGTTTGCTCTACCATAATTGAGGATGTGAGCATGTACCTTATTTATTACATGTTTATGAGAGAAGATGCTCAAGAATTTTTCACAGGGATACACAAGTACACATGTATACTAAAACACATGTCAAGAGATGTCACAATTTCTCTTTAAACATTACAGCAGGCTAACTTACCCACACAGCTATCAAATAAGAGCATTTGTACAGAGATTGAAGATTGCAAGCAAAGAAGAAATCTATGCCTCTATTGGACTGTATGTACAAGTCAATAACATACTCCAACAAATATTATAACTCTCTATATAGTCATAGCATAAGACAGGACAGCCAAACTATTTAATAACTAAGGGTGACATCAATAGGGCTGTGCCATTTTTTGGCCTATCCTGTGCCAAAAAACTGTCCATACTAGAAGATGGGGGGCGAATTCTCAAAAATTCCGTTTCGCCGACTCGCCGAATTGCTGACAAAATTGTTTCGGTCTGAATTACTTCAGGAAGAATTGCTATCTCAGCTGCAGAGAGCCTGTGAGGGTGCTGTAGAACGTTGTGCTATGCTTAAATATGCAGAGGGAGCTTGGTTTGATCTTCATATAATGCTGTGTTTTAGTATGACACGCACATGACTGCTGCCGCTCTTAGAATCGATTCATTATAAAATTTCCTGTGCACTTACAGGGGCAAAACTGATCAAAAAACTGAAGCACCAGCTGGAAAAAAATAAGCTGAAGGCTAAGATCCTACGATAGCGTCAAAGAACACAATAGTAGGTTACCGGAGCCACCACATATCGCAGTACAGTAAGGGGATGATGGCAATAGCCACGCCAGGGAGCGGAATCTAAGTAGGTCCCAGTTTTCACCAGAGCCCCGCCCGCAAAGCGGGATGACATGCTGCGGCAGGATCTACCAGGTTGAGCACCCCTACGTGACTTGCTTGTCGGTGGTAACGAGGTGTAGCGAGGTAACAAAATCGTAACGGCAAACACTGGTCGGGGACAAGCGAAAGGTCAGGACAGCAGCAAGGATCGTGGTCAAGGACAGAGGAAAGAGGTACGTACACGGATAATGACAGACCGAGGCTCAAGGAGGACTGAGGCGTTTTTCATGACTGTAAATTTGGACATACGATTCACATTCTTCTAATGAAGGGAGCTCATCCCAAGCCAGTTTTGCAGCATTATTCTTGTAGTTCAGTAGCCAGTTTTGTAATAAAATTTCCATCACTAAATGGCACCGAATGCAAAATAGCACCTAAAACATTCCCTGTAATTAGGGTCCTCTTTCAATTCCAATATGCTGCATTTGAACAAATTGTTGTCACGCAGAACCGGGATCAAACTACTGCACGTTTATAACTTCAAATAAACAGCGTTGGATCTTTTTTAGGTAATAATGAAGAAGCTGATGGAGGTAGAATTGCCATGGCCAAAAAGGATTTCTCTATAGTATTTGAGTTTGTCCTCCCTCTCAGCAGCTGGAAAAAGGGCTCCCATTTTGCACCAGTAGCAAGGGTCCAAGAAAGTGTGGCGACATAAGTCATCCCTCTGCCCGGATGGAGACTATTCGCTGTCACTACCAGGCAAATCAACAAGCTGCGGGCCATTGCCGCAAGTGAATCGAGGACTCCCCTGCCTCCATCTCCACTGTATACTGCCCCCGAGTGCTGGAGGTGCTATGGGGGAAAGTAGCACAATGACAGAGAGGTGTAGGTTCACGGCAACAGCACAGCAGCAGCATGAGGTCAGAGAGTGCACATGACAGAGAGTGGAGGTGGCACAAACAGGATAAGGCCATCAAGATGTCACATGACAGAGTTGTGGGAATCATGGCAGCAGCCACAGCAGCAGTATGAAGGTCAGACAGGTGGCACAATGACACAGTGTGGAGATGACGTCATCAACACAGCAGCAGAGTCAGAGAGTGGCACAATGAACACAGTGTGGAGGTCACTGCACCAGCAACAGCAGCAGCAGCAGCTGCATGAGGTCATTACAGTGGCCACAATGACAGAGTATGGAAGGTGGGTGGCAATACCAATCCCTGGTAAAGATGGTGGGTAGGCAGATGGAGCAACTGTCCAGCATGATGTGTTGGCAATCAGCGGGTGGCGGCATCAGAATAGTGCAGAGACAGGGAGTTTGAACCAGACACATTGGTGAGGCATCATGGCTGCATGTATTGAACGCCTAAGACATTGGGTGAGAAATCCTGCCGAGTCCACTCCTGATTCATCTTGACCAAGGTACAGTCGTTCCACATTTCTTTCCCGTGGATAAGCTGTATTCCTTGGGGTAACGATGGGCCCCCGCCGCACTGAACCCCTGCTCTATGCCACACTACTGTCGGGCAGGACAGATTTCCACGCAAACTCGGCAAGTTTTTGCGGCCAACATCCAGGTTTGGCTGCCCAATTAGTCCAGCGGATTTCTTCTACACTGGGGGTGACAGAGTGCATCTGGACAGGGAAATGATTGGCAAAGAGAATCAGCTCCCTTCTGCAGAGGTGGTTAGGCCTTGACTGCTGCAATTGCATGCTGCTGCCACTGGGTGCTGCTGCGTGCTGCGGCGGCAGATGGATCACCACCTTTGAGCCACAGTTTATCACCCAGCCACCGGATGGGTGGATGCTGCATGGTTATGCGGGCATGGTGCCAACGTTAGCTCTATTGACCTACGCTTCACTTTCTACCACAGATTCTGTCACGGTTCACGGCCGCGGTCCCCGCATTGAACTGCCAGCGTGTCGTGCCTTCTTGTACTTGCCTGTCCTGTCCCTGTTTGCTCCTTGGCTTCCTGGGGTCCCTGTGTGTGCACTGCGCCTCCTAGGGTGCACACCGCATCAACTTCCTGCCCTTATATAGTTTCCTTGCTCCTTCTCACCGCCCTCCTTGACCTGTGACCACCAGGCTTTAAGAGGTTGTTCCTCTTGTTTTGCTCTAGTCATCCATTCATTGGCCCGCATTGCCTGTTTGTTGCAGTCTAATGCTGAGTCCATCTCTGAGCTCCTGCCGGTGTCTCTGGACTTAACCCCTGAGATGCTGGTCCAGTTTTTGTAGTTATCTGAGCTCCTGACCATCTGCCTGTCTGTCTCCTGTTTTCGTGTCTGCTGTCTCTGCACCTGTCCTGTATCCTGCCTTGGCACTTGTTCCTTAACCTACGTAATCCTGCCAATTATCCCATTGTCGTACCTGCATGGTATCCTACTGTGTTACCTGTCCTGGTTCCTACCGTACCTGAATGTTGCTCATGTGTACATTATTCGCGGCTGTATCCTGCTGCACATGCAACCTATGTTCCTGTCTACCACCGCCTGTGTTCCTGTCCTGCACCTCGGCTGTCACCGCAGGTGGCCACATCGGGGGTAGGGACCTGGGGGTCCCCGCAGCTAAGTCCGTCCCGCTTTGCGACGGGCTCCGGTGAAGACCAAGGGCCCCTTAGACTCCGCTCCCTGGCGTGGTCTCCACATATCACCTCGCCTGCCGTGATCACAGAGGATCCACACTCAGATGTCAGCGGTGCCTCGCTTCAACGTATGCTGTTGTCGCTGCATCCGTTACAGATTCTACATATACCCATATTCGGCTCCTCTGGTGTCTTAAAATTCACAACACAAAAGAGTTATTTACCTAGCTAAACTCCTAAAACTCAACCTTTAATAAATTACAATAAAAACTATTCCTATATTCCTATATCTAAAATCCTCCCACAGAAGCCTACCTATCCAAGCCTACCTGCCTACCTGTCTCATATATATTACAGTTCCTATGCTCTTACAAATGGTATATTGTTATCATCCAAAACCCAGATGGTTTCAATGTTCTGTCCCGATGTATTTATTGTCCTATATATTACAGTTCCTATGCTCTTACAAATGGTATATTTTTATCGTCCAAAACACAGATAGTTTCAATGTTCTGTCCCAATGTACTTATTGTCCTATGCGTTTCACCTCTTACAGTCGTCGGGGCTCATCAGGGACCACACAGATGATTCACTATCAATTGTTTGTGATATGCATAGAGCTGCTATATGTTTATTGAACAGATTTTTGTGCATTAGCAAAACATGTATGATGCAGTAGACATTCTTATGGTACCCTTTGCACAGATCATGTTAGAACATCAACATTATATCATCCATATATGATGCTTCTTTCAGATGACAGATATTAACAACTTTTACATCTCAGCCATGATATACTCACAAAACCCTGCATGTACTCGCCAATGTCAAATGCTGTAAAGAGATAGTATCCATATATAATAAATCCAGTCAGAAAGACGTTTTTCCAATAACATTTAAATTAGAAAACCAACAAACCTAACATCGGCCGATAATGTTCCTCTGTTGCCAGCAGAGAGTTCTTATCTTCCTCCTTTGATGAATAGGAAGGGCCTCGCTTCAACGTATGCTTTTGTCGCCACATCCAATACAGATTCTACATATACCCATATTCGGCTCCTCCGGTGTCTTAGCAAAGAACTGCCACACCGCCGAGTAGCTGATTTTACCGCCAACGCTCCGCACTGAGTGACTACTACCGCCGCTGCCTCGCTGAGCCCCTGTGCCGCAACTTTCTTGGACCTGTGAAGCGGGTTTTCTACCCCATGGCCGCTTGGCTCCCGACCTCGCACCGCTGCTACCCTGCTGACTCACGGCCACACTACCAACTTGCTGCCTGCGCCGCTGCCTGAGGCGCAAGCTGAAGCCCTCTTCTCCTGACGATGATGAAGCCCTTGCTTCACCCGGCTCCCAAGTGAGGTCGGCTACATCATCATCGATTATTGTTTGATCTTCACTGCTGTCCTCCTCAACGGTCTTGGTTTGCAGAGGCTGACCCCTCACAACATGACCTCCCATGCCACTCTCCACATCTATACTTTGCCGCCTACTGCAAGAAGCAGGGGATATTGGCCCCATTTCTTCACTGCCAAGCTGCTGACTGTCCACCTCAAATTTTTCATCCTCGTTGTGTAGTGCCGCTGAGCCCAGACCACATAGTAGATCTCTGGCTGAGGGAACCGGATGGGAAAGAGGTGGGTTGAGGACAGGTGAGGGCCGCTGACCTGCTCCCGGGCCATGCCAACTCTGGGCTGTGTCTGACGTTCCCACCGACTCTTGGCTGGGGTTGTCAGATGTCATCTGGGAGGAAGTGGATGACCTAGTAAACCAATCAAGAACCCTTGGGTTGCTGGTCAACACACGGCCGCTAGATGACACCCGCAGTTCTGGCCTCACCGAATGACCCCTGCTGCGACGTCCCCTTACTGTGCTGCGACCTGTTCCCGCTCCAGGAATGTTTATGCCACTGCCATTCGCATGTGAAGAGCCTGCCACCTCTCAGTCTGACATAGTTTGTTCAAAAATG
This sequence comes from Phyllomedusa bahiana, assembly GCA_025379985.1. Classification (NCBI taxonomy): domain Eukaryota; kingdom Metazoa; phylum Chordata; class Amphibia; order Anura; family Hylidae; genus Phyllomedusa; species Phyllomedusa bahiana. Next base: position 1,239 of record JAODAL010030078.1, on the reverse strand, counting down.
TACAGACTCTGTTTAATGAAGATATCTGTATATGATAAATACACACTCTGTATTTGACTCCAAATGAACCCACTAACAAGCTTGGGTAACCCTTGGATATAAATTGCGCTCCACAAATGCGCAGGAAAAATTGACTTGTATGTGCCGTTTAAAAACTCTGTGTATTTTACTGAATAGAAAAGCGCAAACAGGCTTAATTAACCTTAGGATATGAATTATGCTACAGGCAAAATTTCTTCTTTGAGTTGAAAAACACCATTTCTTTTACTGACCACAACGCGGGAAAAACACTTTATTAACCCTTGGATCTAAATTGCGCAAAAGAAATGAGCTGCCAAAAATTTCCATCTATGTAGCGTGTTAAAACGACGTTTATTTTACTGACCACAACAGCAGAAAAATGCTTAATTAAGCTTCGGATATGAATAATGCTACAGGCAAAATTTGTTCTTTGGCGTTTAAAAAAAAACAACAAACCTTTCTTTTACTGACTACAATAGCACAAAGACGTTTAAGTAGCCCTTGGATATAAATTGCGCAAAAGACATAAGCAGCCAAAAATTAACTGGTATTTGGATTGTAAAAACGCTGTTTCTTTAACTGAATACAACAGCAACAACAGGCTTAGATAACCCTTGGATATTCAATGTGCTCAAGAACTGAGTAGATAGCATTAAAATGTATATGCAGCTGCATTGGACGCACACTGGACTTCAGTTCAAATACCCCACGAACTCAAAATGAAGAAGCAGTCTCTGAGACAAGCTGTGACACCCCCCCAAAAATCGCTGTATAAAAGATAAAAAATAAATAAAGTACACATATTTGGTATCACTGCCTGCGTAATGATCTGCCCTATAAATATGTTTAATTAATTAACCTACAAGGTAAACGCTGTAAAAAAAACACAAAATAAAATCATAGAACTGTAATTTTTGTTCATCCCAAGCACATAAAATGGAATAAAAAGCAATCAAAATCTCAAATAAATGTCCAAGTGGTACCAATTAGAACTTCAGTTCGTCTCACAAAGAAAAAGCCTTTACACAGCCCTGTATATGGAAAAATAAAAAAGTTATGGCTATCACAATAAAAAACTTTTTTTATTGCACTTCAACGTAAAAAAAAACTGTATTGCCGTAATCATAACAACCCACAGAATAAAACTAACTTTAAAGTGTATGCCGGGGATACTGTTAAAAATAAAAAAAAAAAAAACACCTTCAACTGCTTTGAAAA
>JAODAL010030077.1:0-50557 GCA_025379985.1 Phyllomedusa bahiana | reverse complement strand
AAACCCCCATCTTACTGGAGCAACGGGGGATAGTGTCTTGCTGCACAATGCTATTTCTGAGCTGATATCCCCCACCCCCAATCTTCAAATTTTTGGGGTTTACCAGATCGGACACCCCCCGACCTCTTCCCTCTACCCTTTTTCTAACTGTTACCCCACTGCCTGGGCCCCTGCACTTCCATCTCCCCCACCCACATCTACACCTGCGAGTGAGGCTCAGGGGACAGCAAACTCGCTTCCCGTTGCAATGGATTCAGTGTTGCCATTTGCCTTTTTAGTCCGGGATAGGGGCTTCAAATGTGCAGTGTGACAATCTTGACAGCAGTATGCCCCCCGAACTTTTGCTAAAGGAGGGCATACATTGCAAAAGGTTTTGCACGGGAAACAGCATTGTCAAACGGAACTCAGGGGGATGTTCCCAAAAAAAGATATAAAATACATTTATAATAATAAGCAATAAAAACGTCCCCTGTAAACTCCCCAAATCAAAAGTCTCTAAATCTAAGTCCCACTTTTTAAAAAAAGACACATTTAAAAAGGAAAACACACTTGCAGCCCGCACTCCTAAAAATACCTCTCTTTCAGGAGCATGAATTTTTTTAAAAAATTTCCAACATAAAGAACTAGAAAGATCTTTGGTACAACCCAGAAAATTGTGGAGTGGTCTTCTTTAAAGTGTTCTTTTTAAGGGGGACTTAATATTGAGGGACTTTTTTTTGGTGATTTTTAAGGGGACATTTTTTATGTATTATAATTGTATTTAATATCTTCTTGGGAACATCCCCCTCAGTTCCATGATTGACAATCCATCCATGCAACCTTTCAATTAAAACCTCCTTGAGCAACAGTTCGAGGCGGCATACTGCTGTGCAAGATGTTGCACACTGCACATTTTTAAACCCTATCCCCGGGTCTAAATGAAAATGGCAACATTTAGATCCATTGCCAACTTGGGAAACGAGTTTTTCAATCACTAAGCAATCATCGATGCAGGAGGGGCGGCATGGAAAATGCGGAAAATGAGGCCTACTGGGTAACAGTTTGAAAAAAGGGTTTTAAGGGAAAGTGTCAGGAGGCTAGTCTTTTTTCGGTAACCCCCAAATTTTTCAAGATTTGGGTAAAGAGGGCGATATCAGCTCAAAAAAATTACTGCAGCGACACTTCCCCCCGTCTGCTCCAGTAAAATGGGGAATAGGAAGGGAGAGATGCTAACGGGGGTAAATTTTGGGGGGCTCCAAAATTTGGGGCACGCAGGGGAAACTCAAAAAGTCCGGGATCGTCAAAAAATAATTGTTTACCTGGGGGCCGAGTTCACCATCGGGGATGGGGTTGACAGATTTCTGGTGGGCTGGTAACTCAGCTGTATGGGTGCAATTTGGACCCAAAGACAAAGTTTGGGTAGGTGGGGGGCCTTAAAAGATTTCGGGATTAGGGCCCAAAAGCTCAAGGCAAGGACCTCCAAGGTAATATTTTCAGAAATATTACCTGTTCCACAGGCCAAAACCAGAGGGGCAGCGGAAGTTAGAGAGGTGAATAAGTGGCTCAAAAATTGGTGTGGGAAAGGGGGAAATTGGTTTTTTTGAGAATGGGCTGACTTCTGCTTGGTTACAGACTCTATGCTAGGGACGGGCTGCACCAAAGGGGGAGGTGCAGCTGTATTGGGGGACAGAATGGCCAGGAAGTTGGAGGAATATTTAAACTAGGGACTGGGGGCTAGGGTAACTACAAATATAGCGTGCAAGATAGTGAAGATAGAGAGCTGTGAATTAGGAGTTAAACAGTGTGTGAAGTGGAGGGAGGGGGTGTAGCAATAGTTAAAAATAACAGGGAGAAAGGAATAAAAGCAGAAAAAATCTCTAAATTGCATTCTGACCAATGACAAGAGTCTGACCAACAAAATAAATGAACTAGAATTACTAATTGATGAAGAAAAAAAGACATAGTGGGATAAAATGAGACATGGCTGGACGAGAGCTATGACTGGGCGGTTAACTTACAGGGTTACAATCTATTTAGAAGAGATAGTAAAGACCGGAAGGGGGAAGGTGTCTGTCTCTATGTAAAATCCTGTCTGAAGCCAAACTGCGGGAAAATATACATACAGGTAATGAACATATAGAATCATTATGGGTAAATATACATGGGGGTAACAATAACAATATAATACTAATAGGGGTCTGCTATAGGCCCCCAAATATAAAAGAACCCATGGAAGATGTACTCCTCAGACAAATAGATGAGGCGGCTAATCAGAATGAGGTTGTTTTTATAGGCAACTTTAACTATCAGACATCAATTGGGAAACTGAAACCTGTAGTTCTCATAAAGGAAACAGGTTTTTGTCAATAACTAATGATAATTTCCTTTGCGAAATGGTGCAGGAACCGACTAGAGGAAAGGCCATTCTAGACTTAATATTCACTAAAAAAACACTGAATTTTAGGAAGGCTAATTTTATTCTGCTTAGGGAGGCCCTAAACCATATTGACTGTGACAAGGTATTTAAAAATGGCAGAACAAATAATAAATGGGATATTTTTAAAAACATCCTAGGCAACCACTGTGAGAGGTACATACCTTATGGTAATAAAATAATTAGAAACAGGAAAAACCCAATGTGGGTCATCAGGGATGTAAGAGGCAATAAAAAACAAAAAGAAAGTGTTTCATCTACTAAAACAGGAAGGCAGTGAATAGGCACTAAAAAACTATAAGGAAAAAAATAAAATATGTAAAAAAAAAAATTATAAAGGCAGCAAAGCTGGAGACTGAAAGACATATTGCCATAGTTAGTAAAAGTAACCCCAAAATATTTTTTAACTATATAAATAATAAAAAGATTAAAACAGAAAATGTTGGCCCCTTGAAAAGTATTGAGGCAGAGACTGTAGAGGGCGACGAGAAAAAAGCAAACCTACTAAACAATTTTTTCTCCACTGTATTTACCAAGGAGGAGGATGACATTTCTGTCGATGAACAGAGGGATGAGGTAAACTCCAACTTAAATGTTGCTTGTCTAACCCAGGAAGAAGTGCAGCTCCCTCTTAAAAAGATTAAAATAGACAAATCCCAGGTCATGATGGTTTACACCCCCGTGTCCTAAGGAAGTTAATTGATGTCATAGATAGGCCCCTATTCTTAATATTTATGGACTGTCTAACAACGGGGTATATCCCAAAGGATGGGCGCATAGCAAATGTGGTGCCAATATTCAAAAAGGGGTCAAAAGGTGCTCATGGAAACTATAGGCCAGTAAGCTTAACTTCTGTTGTTGGTAAAATGTTTGAAAGTTTTCTTAGAGATGCTATCCTGGATTATCTCACTGAAAATAAATGTATAAGGCCATTACAGCATGGGTTTATGAAGGATCGGTCCTGTCAAACTAATCTCATCAGCTTCTATGAGGAAGTTAGTTCTAGACTGGATCTGGATAAGTTGGAGGCCTGGGCAGAGAAATGGCAGATGAGGTTTAACACAGATAAATGCAAGGTTATGCACATAGGGGGGGAAAAATCCATTACATGACTCCCATGTTACATGGAAAAAGGCTGGGTAAATTGACAGGAGAAGGACTTGGGAATCCGGGTGGACGTAAACTTAATTGTAGCAGCCAGTGTCAGACAGCAGCTGGCAAGGCAAATAGGATCATGGGATGTATTAAAAGGGGCATAGATGCACATGATGAGAACATTATTCTCCCATTATATAAGTCACTGGTTAGACCACACATGGAATATTGTGTACAATTTTGGGCACCAGTGCACAGGAAAGACATTGTAGAGCTTGAACAGGTACCCAAATAATAAAAGGACTGGGTGGACTGCAATACCCAGAAAGATTAGCAAGATTGGGGTTATTTAGTTTAGAGAAAAGACGGCTTTGGGGGGACATGATAAATATGTTTAAATACATCAAAGGTAAATATAGAGATCTCTCTCAAGATTTATTTATAGCCAGGACTGTATCTAGAACAAGGAGGCATCCTCTTTCGTCTTGAGGAATGAAAGTTTATAAATAAAAAATAGAAAAAGGGGTTCTTTACTGTTAGAGCAGTGAGACTGTGGAACTCTTTGTCAGAGGAACTTGTCAAAGGTGAATTCCAATAACAAGTTTTAAAAAGGGTTTGGATGCATTTCTGGAGTGTAAAAAATATAACAAGTTATAGTGTCTAGGATTCTGGAGAAGGGTCTGGATGCATTTCTGGACCGTAATAATATAACAAGTTATGGTGACTAGGATTCTGGAGAGGGGTCGTTGATCCAGGGATTTTTCCGATTGCCAGATTGGAGTCGGGAAGGAATTTTTTCCCTAAAATGAGGACAATTGGCTTCTACCTCATTGGGGTTTTTTGTCTTCCTCTGGATCAACACTTTAGCAACACTTTAGCAAAATAGGCTGAACTGGATGGATGTCTTGTCTTTTTTCAGCCTTACAAACTATGGGCGACATGTATGAAGATCGGTGCGTCAGAGTGCCCGTTTTCGCCCGATCTAAAGTGAAAGCTGCGCCTCACTTATGTCGGCTTCCGAGGTGCGCTCATACATGCGGTGAAAAGTTCCCTGCGCCTCGCCAGTGTGTGAGGCGCAGTGCAGAACTTAGGCGCAGAAGGACTGCGCCTCACTTGGATCGAAATGGCTTGTAAGATTCCGAGGAGGTGAGCTCATACATGCGATGAAAAGTGTGTGAGGCGCAGTGCGGGACTTAGGCGCAGAAAGGACTGCGCCTAACATGTATTACGATTCGAGACAGGCTGGAAATCAACGAAAAATCATTAAACATGTTAGTAAATAGCAAAAATAGTTGTCTGTCAAATGAATCAATGAATAAAGTGAAAAATCAAAGTTGACTAAAAACGATTAAATGTATTGAAAAAGGGGATCATTTAAAATTAAAGGAAAAATATATAAGATCATTAAAGAAATAAATCACAGCTCTCAGCTCCGTGAGGCATGGAGTATGATTCAAAAAAATCGTTTTTATTAGGTGTAAAACATTATCTGTAAAAGAGCTAAAACCTTCTAAAAACATACTTCAATCAAATCCCTAACAATGCATTTGTCGCAGTCACCGGCGCAACATCAGGAATTGCAATATAGAAAATTGCCGGGAAATATAGTAATTCAAATTCTGGAAGCGCTTCTCATTGGTCAGCAGAAACCAGCCAATCAGAATAGGAGCGACAGTGACCCATTATAAGCTATGGAGTAGTATTGACCAATCAAATGAAAAGGCGGGACAGTTCAAAATACAGTAAAAAATGCAGAAAAGAGCTGATTGGTTGAAGTAGCGGGGGCTTGGCTATCCCGGCCAATCAGAACGCGAGCTACTTTGTCCCATTGTAGTTTATGGAGAGATTGGGGCACTGAAATCTCAGCTTCGTGAGGCATGGAGTATTAGTGAATAAATTGTTTTTATTAAGTGTAAAACATTCTCTGTAAAACAGCTAAAACCTTCTAAAAACATACATCAATCAAATCACTAACAATGTGTTTGCCGGGAAATACAGTAATTCAAATTCTGGAAGCGCTTTTCATTGGTCGGCAAAAACCAACCAATCAGAATAGGAGCGACAGTGTTGAATTCATTTTTATTTATTTATTTTCGTTACACCCATATTATTGTTTATTTTATATACACATCGGTACAACTTCATGAGTCTTATCATTTTATTTTGGGCACGTACAGTTTTATTATAGATTGCATTAGAAAACCCACAAGAGCCTCGCTCGCAATCCCATTGGCCCAAATAATCGCGCCTCTTAACTGAGCCAATCACAAACAGAGCTCGCTCTGCATTTCTTTTCCCCATAGAACTCTATGAGATAGGTAGCTCACCCACTGATTGGCTAAGCAGGACGAGTCCCTCTTCCCCCCAACCAATCACAGTACTAGAATATTTCCCATAGACAGTAATAACTTTTAGGGCGCCCTTCTATCGCGCCCTTCTTGCTCCACTCAAAATCGACGCACTACATATGATTGGTGGATTCATATCTACCGCCTGGTCTCAACCAATCAGTTCATCCATATCCCTTCTATGAGAAATTATTGTACATAGACTTTACATTGCCCCGATCTGTCCATAGACTACAATGGGACAAAGTAGCTCGCGCTCTGATTGGCCGGGATAGCCAAGCCCCCGCTAGTTCAACCAATCAGTTCTTTTCTGCATTTTTTACTGTATTTTGAACTGTCCCGCCTTTTCATTTGATTGGTCAATACTTCTCCATAGGTTATAATGGGTCACTGTCGCTCCTATTCTGATTGGCTGGTTTCTGCTGAACAATGAGAAGAGCTTACAGAATTATAAGCCGACCGGCATTCTCGGAGTATTCGAATGGGGTGCGTCCCGCCCCAGAACGCCCACACCGCACCCATTGCACGCCCCTTCATGTTAGGTGCAGCCAAAAGTAGCGAAGATTGTGCCTAACGTCGCATCCCTGCGTCCGACAGGGGATTCAGATCGGTGAGGCGCAGTTTTTGCCAGAAAGCAGGCGCAACTCCCAATTATACATGTCGCCCTATATAACTATGTAACTATCTTAGTTTACAAAATAAACGAATCATAATAATTTATATGTAACAACTAAGTACCTCTGTGTCTATGGCTATGTAAGGATGGTAAAAACAGAGTATGTGGCAGAGCGACCTCAGAAGATCACATTCTGCTGCCATTAAAAGAAACCTATCACATAGGTTATGCCCCTCCTTGCTGAGGACAGCACAAGCTACTGACAGACATGCTGTTTCCAGTGCTGTGTCCCTTATTCTGTAAGGTGCAGAAGTTTCAGAGCATTTAATGCTCAAATCTGGCAGTTTTCAGCCAGAAAAAGAGTCCAGCTTATTCATAAGCAGTTGTTAGCTCCACCTACCCAAGGGTAGCCCCACCCACCTAGAAGTTATTCACATGTTTCTACTTATTCAAAGTAATAGATTAATCAGTTATGAGGTGGCCTTCAGTGGGAAGAGCATGAATTAAACGGATTCTTTTCATGACTGAAAACTACAGATTTAAGCATTAAATACTCTAAAACTACAGCATCTTACAGAATAAGGGACACAGTGCATGTCTGTCACTAGCTTGGGCGGTTCTCAGCAAGGGGGGCATAATCTATGTGACAGGTGGTAACCAGGAGTTAATGACACAGGTGATAATTAGGAGAGCCGCTCAGTTGCTCGTCCAACTCAGGATTCCAGGACAGGTCTTACAGGCCTGTTAAAAAGCAAGTAAATTCAGGATACCAGGGTGAGTGTGGTTAACATTCTGGGCCACATGTATGAAACTGTTTAGGTCTAAAACTCACTCTTTTGCCCATAGTAACCTATGGGCAAAAAAGTGAGTTTTAGACCTAAACAGGTTCATACATATGGCCCTCTGTGTTGGACACTTGTGGTCTCTCGTCCAGGAGAGTTCCCTGGGCTTCTCCCCAAGGCTTGAGAGAAGACCCTACCAAGAACTGTACTGTACTGTATGATTATATGCTTTGTGGGGCTGGGTAGTAGACCCAGACCACTGTTAGAGAGAGATTCTCTGAACGCTGAGTTAGTGGCTCGACGACCTAGGGTTTGTTGTGTTTATTGTAGACTGACCTGCGTGTCAAATGCTTGGAGAATAAAGCTGGCTGAGGTCAGTTTGAAGAAATATTGTGTCAGAGTGACCTGTGCATTGGATGCCAGTGACTGTTTTACGAAAAGATGGCGATCCCAGAGCAGGAATGTAGCAGAGAACACATAGTTTGCCGTATTAAACAGAATCATAATATCCCTGTAACTACATATATCCAGGCAAGCAATTATATGCTGTAATGCCCCAGACTCATTTCCTCCTAGGTCACAAATTCATCAGTGGGGAATACCTGGTGGTAGCAATCAAGTAGAATGGTGTATCCTGATAAGGAAGTTATGTGGGAGCAAGTATGCCCGACCACATGTATTGAAGTCCAAGATTTCAATACATATGGTTGAGCATAGAACTCAATAGAAAATTGAAGCTGTAGTCTACACATTTCATATCCGAAAACCGTGTCAAAAAACTTGGAACTTGTAAATTCTTTCACCGGTTTTCCGATGGAAAAGGTACTGTTCAATGTTAATGGGCCGACCGAATCCTGAAACTGACTGCAAAATCTGCCTCAAAAACGATTGTAAAATACCGTCGGATTCCGTTATAGCATCCGACCAGTATTTTGCAATTGCCTTGGTCACACTGCCTTATTGTACAGCTGGGTTCTCGTCATGGACATTTCAGAAAATCTGTGCAGAACTCTACAGTCAACACCTGCATAGTTAGTCAACATGCAGTCAGCAAGCAGTTATGAGCACATACACTTCTTTTAACTTTAAAAAAATGTGTAATACAACAATTTATACACCCAAGCAGTATAGATTTACATTGAATTTCTAACCTTTATTTTTGGGGGGGTTAACTACATTCTGTGCCGATTAAATAATATTTCTTAACTATATATTCACAGAGCCTTGTTTTTAAAACACCAATCTTCAAATCTGTTGCATAGAAAAGCTGGATGGCAGAATTATGTCTGCAACTAAGGCTATGTCTACACAGAATAGCTTTACCGTCGGATTTTCGGTGGATTCAGTATTTTGAATCCACCGAAAATCCAACGGTACAGTGTGCTTTATAGACAGCAATGAAAAAGCTGTGCTGTAATCTATGCAGCATGGATTTTTTACCATTGGGTTTAAAATCCAGCGGAATATGCAACATGTTGTATATTCTGCTGGATTCTGCTCGTTTTTGCCGTTGGCCCCATACATTGAATGTGGTGGCAAATCCGAAAACTGTCCAGCAATATCAAAATGCTGTCGGGTTTTGGATGGCATTTTGACATATACTGTGTGGAATTGGCCTAACAGATTAAAACTGTTAAAAGTATGTAACAATTTGTTGCAGCTACCTGCAGCAAGAATTTGATATTTTACTCCAACCTCAAAACAAAAAAGGAGCCCTTCTAAATGATGATGTCAGGAAATGTCGCATTACAACTGCAACTAGTTAGTAGCTGCATTGGTAATGTGTCGACTGCCAGCAACATGGTAAGTATCAATTATTTTATTTTAGTAAGGGTGCTTTCACATGGTGCGGTTTTGGTGTGTTTTTGGTGCGGTTTTTTTGATTCGTTTTTTGTGCAACAATGTATATCATTAATTGCTGTATCTTCCTGCACAAAAAACGCATCCAAAAAACACGCACTAAAAACACACCGTGTGAAAGCACCCTAACTAGCACCAGCATTAATTTATTTTTAAAAATGCACAACCCTCTCAAGCCACATTAAGTCAATGAAAGAAGAAGCAGATTTATTATTTAAGCAAATTAAAGAAATATATGATGAGAGCCAAAGATATGCAAAATACTTATATTTTGGTAGAAGAAGGATGACAGAAACAAATATACTGGGAGAACAGAAGCATGCATGCTTGAAGAAAAGAGGTGTTGATGCACCAAGATAGAGCATAACCAAGTGTATAAAAGTGGAAAAGTAACAACATAAATTGAGGTAAAGAGATTGCAGCTAACTCAGTATATTTGTAAAAATTACACCTTTATACAATTAGAAACTATGGGCGACATGTATGTTTGCTCTATTTTTAAACAGGCACACTCAAATATCAGGCGCTTTACAAAGCGCCCGCGGCACCTTGTAATGCGCCTGAGATCGGGGAGTGTGTTGTAGGCATGTCGCACTACAACTGTACAATGCTACACTTTTATAGCTTTAGTATGGCAAATCCAGGCACATTAGTGATGGAACACGTAAACCACTTTAAAAGTGGTTTAATCTGGCCCAGAAGTGCCACTTTGTTTTTTAAAAGTGCAAAATCTATGACCGCAGTAGAAACGGTTCATAGATTTAGGTGTTTTCAACCTTTTTAAATCGCCAAAAAAATATAGGCCGGGGCTAAAATCATACATGTCGCCCTATTCCAATTCTGTATATAATGTTTTTGTATGTAAGTTTTCTTATATATGAAATTCTTTAAATATATGTATTCTTTATTTATAGGTAAAAAATGCGAGGTTAGTTCTCAAATGCTGCTTTCTTTTGGATATTGATTCTATCTTCAGAGCACTGTGTGTATGAATTATGGTCATCTGTTTAGAGCAGATAAATTACAAGTTCCAAGTGATTATCTGGAAGGACTTTGCTTAACACATATGGTAGCTTTAACTCACTCATGACCACATTCTCAGCACTTACTAAGTCTCCATGCACTTAAACACTGCAAGTCTAGATCCCCTGACAATAGCAGAATTTGCAACCATCTTATTTTGCCATGGTAACTATGGCTGTCCCTGCATGTCAGACTCTTGAGGGAGACATGGATGGAACTAGGTGGATCTAAGTGTATTTTTCAATATTTTTCGTGTCAAAGGGGGCCCGAAAAAGTTTTAAAGAAGTTTTTGTGGTTTTGAAAAGGTGTCTAAAGTTCATTGCACCTCGCCTGTTTGGGGTTTGGGCATTTGGGGAAATTAGGTCTTTTTAAAAGGGCCCAAAAATGTGTAAAGGTTAGAAGGCTGGGGAAAAAAAAGAAAATCATTAAATGGCATGTCAGTGATAGAAACTATGGTAGTACTTGCTTGTTTGGACCACAGTTCCCAGCAACCCGGGGGGTATGGGGTTTGCGTAAAGTAGAATAAAGGGCGAGAGCACAAAAATAAATTTCAAATTTTAAATTTTAAAAAATTTTTAAAAATCTGATCATCATACAGTGGGTTATTAAGTAAAATTAATTTTAATTCTATTTCATTAAAATATTAAGTATGTATGTATTCATAAACACATTTTATGGAATTTTTTATAATTTTTTGGGTATTATATATTTTTAATAAAAATTTTTTATAAATTTAAAATTTAATTTTTTATTTGATAAAATCATAAATTACTTTTTATCATTGTACTGTTGTAAGTTGAGAAAAATTAGACATTTGTTTCCCTAACAGCAAATCTAGCACCACGTCGACTCCTCAGGCTCAGGCTGACCACATTAAAATAGGTCTGCCTGTTCGAGCAGTAATGCACCTAGTTTTGCCGAACCACATTCATATATGTGTCTAATATTATGTGTGAGTGTGGTGCGCCACTCCCCTAGAACGCCCTCAGAACACCCCCTCATGTTAGGCGCATTAAAAAGTGTTGAGTCTTATGAACAATGCGCCTAACACATTGGTTTGGTGCATGAGACATTGTAGCCTGCTCACTTTGGCGCATTTTACACCAGGAACGGGAGAAACACGCGATCATACATGTCTACCTTAAAGTTAGGCGAGAACCTCCTGCTCATACATGGAACTATCGCCATGCTGCGGCCTTTGGGAGGTCTGGCCCAGCAGCACATGGTGTTTAATTTTATATGCCAGACTCTATGGGTGACATGAATGAATCTCGCCACGTCGGAGCGCACGTTTTCGAGCGCTCGAACGTGAAAGCTGCGCCTCATGTATGTCGGCGCCCGAGGTGCACTCATACATGCGGTGTAAAGTCCACCGCACCTCGCCAGTGTGTAAGGCGCAGTGCGTAACTTAGGCGCAGTGCGGGACTGCACCTAAGATTCGCTGCCCCAGGAGGTGCGCTCATACATGCGGTGAAAAGTCCACCGCACCTCGCCAGTGTGTGAGGCGCAGTGCGGAACTTAGGCACAGTGCGGGACTGCACCTAAGATTCGCCGCCCGAGGAGGTGCGCTCATACATGCGGTGAAACGTTCCCTGCGCCTCGCCAGCGTGTGAGGCGCAGTGCGGGACTTAGGCGCAGAAGGGACTGCGACTAACATGTATTCCGATTCGAGACAGGCTGGAAAACAGCGAGAAATCATTAAACATGTTAGTGAAGAGCAAAAAGAGCGAATAAATGTAGTGAAAAAGTGGATCACTTAAAATTAAAGGCAAAATATATAAGATAGCTAAAGAAATAAATATCATATCTCAGCTCCGTGAGGCATGGAGTATGAATCAAAAAAAAAATCGTTTTTATTAGGTGTAAAACATTCTCTGAAAAAGAGCTCAAACCTTCTAAAAAAATACATAAATAAAATCACTTTCCAAAAATCAAGAACGGCGCAACATCAGGAATTGGGATATTAAAAATTGCCGGGAAATACAGTAATTCAAATTCTGTAAGCTCTTCTCATTGGTCGGCATAAACCAGCCAATCAGAATACGAGCGACAGTGCCCCATTATAACCTATGGAGAAGTATTTGACCAATCAAAAGAAAAGGGGGGGACAGTTCAAATACAGTTAAAAAAGGCAGAAAAGAGCTGATTGGTTGAGCTAGCGGGGGCTTGGCTATCCTGGCCAATCAGAGCGTGAGCTACTTTGTCCCATTGTAGTCTATGGAGAGATCAGGGTAATGAAATCTCAGCTCTCAGCGCCGTGCGGCATGGAGTATGATTAAAAAAATCGTTTTTATTAGGTGTAAAACATTATCTGCAAAAGAGCTCAAACCTTCTAAAAAAAAAATCAATCAAATCCATAACAACGCGTTTGTCGCCGTCACCGGCGCTACATCAGGAATTGGGATATTGTAAATTGCCAGGAAATACAGTAATTCAAATTCTGTAAGCTCTTCTCATTGGTCGGAAATAAACCAGACAATCAGAATAGGAGCGACATTAAAACCATTATAACCTATGGGTAGTATTGGACCTTTTCACTTTAAAAAACGGGACAGTTCAAAATACAGTAAAAAATGCAGAAAAAGTGTTTGGGTTTGGGAACTAGCGGAGGCTTGGCTATCCCGGACAATCAGAGCGCGAGCTACTTTGTCCCACTGTATTTCAATGGAGAGATCGGGGACTGAAATCTCAGCGCCTGCGGCATGGAGTATTAGTAAATAAATCGTTTTTATTAAGTGTAAAACATTCTCTGTAAAAGAGCTAAAACCTTCTATAAACATACATCAATAAAAATCACTAACAACGCGTTTGTCACCGTCACCGGCGCTACATCAGGAATAGCGATATAGAGAACTGCCGGGTAATACAGTAATTCAAATTCTGTAAGCTCTTCTCATTGGTCGGCAAAAAACAACCAATCAGGAGCGACAGTGAACCATTATAACCTATGGAGAAGTATTGACCAATCAAATGAAAAGGCGGACAGTTCAAAATACAGGAAAAAAGGCAGAAAAGAGCTGATTGGTTGAGACCAGGCGGCAGATATGAATCCACCAATCATATGTAGTGCGTCTATTTTGAGTGGAGCAAGAAGGGCACGATAGAAGGGCGCCCTAAAAGTTATTACTGTCTATGGGAAATATTCTAGTACTGTGATTGATTGGGGGAAGAGGAGCTCGTCCTGCTTAGCCAATCAGCGGGTGAGCTACTTATCTCATAGAGTTCTATGGGGAAAAGAAATGCAGAGCAAGATCTGTTTGTGATTGGCTCAGTTAAAAGAGGCGCGATTATTTGGGACAATGGGAGAGCGAGCGACGCTCTTATGGGTTTTCTAATGCAATCTATAATAAAACTGTACATGGCAGAAATAAAATGAAAAGACTCACGAAGTTGTGCCGATCTCTATATAAAATGAACAATAAGATGGCGGTAACGAAAATAAACAAATAAAAATGAATTCAATGAGTTGAATTCATTTTTGTTTCTTTTCGTTACCCCCATATTATTGTTCATTTTATATACACATCGGTATAACTTCGTGAGTCTCATCATTTGATTGAGATAAGTAGCTCACCCGCTGATTGGCTAAGCAGGACGAGCCCCTCTTCCCCCCAAACAATCACAGTACTAGAATATTTCCCATAGACAGTAATAACTTTTAGGGCGCTATTCTATTGCGCCCTTCTTGCTAAACTCAAAATAGACGCACTACATATGATTGGTGGATTCATATCTGCCGCCTGGTCTCAACCAATCATAATTAATCATACTCCATGCCGCACGGCGCTGAGAGCCGAGATTTCATTGCCCCGATCTCTCCATAGACTACAATGGGACAAAGTAGCCCGCGCTCTGATTGGCCGGGATAGCCGAGCCCCCGCTAGCTCAACCAATCAGCTCTTTTCTGCCTTTTTTACTGTATTTTGAACTGTCCCGCCTTTTCATTTAATTGGTTAATACTATTCCATAGCTTATAATGGGTCACTGTCGCTCCTATTCTGATTGGTTGGTTTCTGCCGACCAATGAGAAGCGCTTACAGAATTTGAATGACTGTATTTCCCGGCAATTTCCAAGATCCTAATTCCTGATGTAGCACCATTCTTGATTTTTGGAAAGTAATTTTATTTATGTTTTTTTTTAGAAGGTTTGAGCTCTTTTTCTGATAATGTTTTACACCTAATAAAAACGATTTTTGAAATTATACTCCATGCCTCACGGAGTGCTGAGATGTATTTCTTTTGCGACCTTCTATATGTTTCCTCTCATGTTACGTTCTCGTTTCACGTCGCCTCCTCCAGCTCATTTAGTCCACATTCAACTAGGTCTGCCTGTCGGAGCTGTCGAGCGCTGCAATGCGCCGCACTTTGTCGAGCCGTGATCATGCATGCCTTGGAGTATTCGAATGTGCCGCGTCCCGCCCCAGAATGCCCACACCGTGCCCATTGCACGCTCCTTCATGTTAGGAGCATCCGAAAGTGGCGAAGGTTGCGCCTATCACCATATCACTGCGTCCGACAGAGGATTCGAATCAGTGAGGCGCCGTTTTCGCCAGAAAACTGGCGCAACTCCCGATCATACATGTCGCCCTATGTCGTTGTAACTCTTTGTAATGACTTATGGTTCCTATTAGGGGTATTTATGGTATTTTGACATGTGGTAATCTTTTGCCAGTATTATTTGGTCCTAATATAGTGGCTTTATTGGTAATGTTGATCTTGGTATAGTGAGATTTATTTGGTAGCATAATGATGGTAATATGTAAGGTTTTTGCTGATATTTGCTTCTTCTTTTACTTAGTAACGGTTTGACTGTTAATTACAGGTACTGGTAATTGTTCAATAGTCAGGGTGAGGTGTGTGGTGTGTGTGTGTGTTGTGGTGTGGTGGAATGGGTTTAGGGATAATAAAATGTTTACATAGGACCCAGTTTTCTCCAGTTAAAGAGGTTGTCTCACCATGCTGTTTCAGAGCCCAAAACAGATTTAGCTCATGCATCAATCCTTTTCTGGTCAGGCTATGGCTGCTTCTATAGCAGTGATTAGCATAATGGCTTGGCATTCATTGCTCTTCTAAAAGCACTGACATAAGAGCAGTAGATGTTATCTAGAAGTACAGTGCTCAAAGTAAACAAATAAAAGGAGACTATTTTTTTGTTTGAGATAACATTGTTCAAGCTGTCAGCAGCCTTTCCTCACCCCTGCTATCAGATAAGTCAGAGCAGAGAGAGAAGGGGAGAGCAGGATGGTAACCAGAGAAACCTGTGTGCACTCAGAGCTGATAAACTGTAAATTATTTTCTCAACAAAGCACAAAAAAAGCAATATATTTGAAACATTTCTTCAATTAACGCTCCATGTTTAAAGCTAATATTTGTAATGAAAGAAACCCTTTAAGCTCCTGTTCATGCTGAATTTTCTTTACATAGGACTCATTTATGTTCCTCGTAGGATCTTATTCTACCCTATTTCTACCTTCGTGATGTCCCATTTGGAAGATGGAAATAAAACAGAAGAGCTGTGGAGAGTGACTATGATGCAGTGCTGAAGGCAAGATGAGAAAAGATGTAAATATGAGATTTATATTTTAATAGGGTAGCATTAGGCTATTTCTACACCGCACAGGTTTTTCAGTACTTATAGTCTGACGAAAATCTGACTGTAAGCAGTGCTGTGTAGCCCTCAACAGAAAATCTGTGCTGTAGACTACACAGCACAGATTTGTCACTGAGAATTTCTAAACCGCTGGCTGTCCGGCGGAAGAGAGAACATGTTCTCTCTTATGTCGTATTCCCGTTGGATTCCTGTAGCCCTCAATATACGGAGTCGACAGGAAATGCAAAATCCGTCAGCGTTTTTTTCGTCCAAAAACTGCGCCAAAAAAAACGCAGTGCGGCAAAGTAAAAAATCGGATTTCCGACAGTATTTTAACTTAGCTGTGGAGACATAGCCTTATCCTAATAAAAAAAAGCTATTTACATGCCTTTGGCCTATTCTTACTTCAAACTGTAGTAACACAAATACTTAGTTATAACCAACATGACCAGAAATTTCATAAGAACCTCTAATTATGTCACTGAATTATAAATGAATTCTACAAATAACAGCTTAACAACATTCTACTTAGCATTATAAAATGTAAAATAGAATTACTGGTAATTATGATTATTTTACTTCGCCCCTCTATCTCATAGATCTACTGTATATTGCCTCACAGAAATTGCAAGCTGGGGCATAAAGGTTGTCTCTCCTTTTACAGTCAATAGAAAGCACATTCTGAAAAAATATATGGATGATCATGCATGAATGACTGTCCTGAATCTTTCAAGATTGGACATAATTGGAAGAGTTGATTCTATTTTTGCTCATACTATGGTAAAGAAGATTGCGAAAGGCGTGAAGAGCAACAGCCTCTTATGAATATAATTACTCATTGTCTTCTAATTTCCTGTAACCTTTTTTAGACATTTCATTAACATTTCATCCCCTCCAAAAAAAAACGGAAAACTGGGTTTCTGAATAACTGGAGGAGAATCAGAGCTGTGATCTTCCTTGCACTGAAGACATATGATGGAACTTCTGGTGCACTGCTAATGTCATAAGACAAAATAATGTGCAGCCTTATAAGCACAGACAAGTACCTTCCTTTATTAGATGGGAGGGAGTTTAAACGCTGCTGGTCATATATCACAAGATGACATTACACAAATTGCTGAGAGACAGAGCCAAGGTTAGGTTAGGTCTTCCTTGTCATGATGTTTAATGTTACATTTATACATAAAATGTAATTATCTTTAATGACAGAGATCCTTGAGATTAAGTCTCCAACTAAAATTACAGTTACTTTTTAAGTACCTACAGGGTGTATTGGTATGATGTAAGGTCTGGATAGTAAACCATGGCTCCTGTTGGGACTTACTTTTCACCATGGGTTTTTTCTTAGTTTTAGAAGTGCCACTATATACTGCCAGCAAGATCTGTAATGTAACTTGAGAAGATTGCCCCAGGTGGTGCTCTTCCTGGACTGCACACATCCCAAAACAGCTGTATGTAGATGAACAAACTGGCATTAGAGTTGGGCAAATTTCTCAAAAATTTGATTCGGTGACATCGCCGAATTTTCCGACAAAATTTGTTTCGGTCCGAATTACTTCGGGACGAATCGTGTTAAAAAACAGCTATTTCCAGGCTGCACAGAGCCTGCAGGGTGCTGTAGAATGTGTTGCATGCTTAAATATGCAGAGGGAGCTTGGTTTGGTCTTCATACAATGTTGTGTTTTAGTATGACACGCATATGACTGCGGCCGCTCTTAGAATCCCTTCACTATAAAATTCCCTGGGCACTTAAGAGGGCAAAACTGACCAAAAAAACTGAAGCGGGAATGTAGCCTGATAAAGACATGGCAGTGCCAGCTGGAAAAAAACAAGCTGAGGGCACAGGTGGCAACTTCAGTGACAGAGTGTGGAGGTGACGGCAGCAGCCACAGCAGCATGAGGTCAGAGAGTGGCACAATGACATTCTGGAGGTGGCAAAAACAGGAGTAGGCCACAGAGTGGCACAATGACACAGTGTGTAGGTTACGGCAGCAGCCACAACAGCAGCATGAGGTCAGACAGTGGCACAATGACACAGCGTTTAGGTCACGGCAGCAGCCACAGCAGCAGCATGAGGTTAGACAGTGGCACAATGACAGTGTGAAGGTCACGGCAGCAGCCACAGCAGCAGCATAAGGTCAGAAAATGGCACAATGACAGAGTGTGTAGATCACGGCAGCAGCCACAATAGCAGCATGAGGTCAGACAGTGGCACAATGACAGAGTGTGTAGGTCACGGCCAGCAGCCACAGCAGCATGCATGAGGTCAGACAGTGGCACAATGACATTCTGGAGGTGGCAAAAACAGGAGTAGGCCACAGAGTGGCACAATGACGCAAGATGACGCCAGATGACGCCAGATGAAGCTATGAACGTAGGGACGACTTGGGCTATGTTCTACTCCTCGCTTGGCTTGCGGGCATGTTCATCTTTTTTCCTTATTTTGAAAGGACTCGCTAAATTCAGCAAGTGTTCTGTGTTTTTACTTTTGATACATGGTAGGTTTTGAAAAAAGAGGCTAAAGACTGTTTATATATAATTTTTAAATTTTAATGGTAATAAAAGAAAAAGCATTATGTGCTTCGTTAATTTTCTGGCAGCATCTAATTATTGTGTCAGTTTACTAAGCGGGGGGGGGTCCTGCTGTGGGTAGGCCAAAAGAACAAGTGAAATTTTAATTAACATTCAAAAAAACAGGAGAGGCACAGAGGGACAATGACAGAGTGTGGGGTCTGGCAGCAGCCACGCAGCGCATAGGTCCCGACAGTAGCACAATTACATTCTGGAGTGGCAAAAAAGGGTAGGGCCACGAGTGGCACAAGAAAAGTGTGTAGGTCCGAAACCCCCCAAAGCAGCATGAGGTAGACAGTGGGACAATGACAAAGTTGTAGGGCACGGCAGCAGCCACGCAGCGCATGGGTCAGACAGTGGCACAATGACATTTGGAGGTGGCAAAAACAGAAGTAGGCCACAGAGGGGCACAAAGACACATGTTTTGTCATGGCAACCAACAGCAGCATCATGAGGTCAGAAGTGGGGCCCAATGACTTTTTGGAGGTGGCAAAAAAGGGGGAAGGCCACAGTTTGGGACAATGACGAATTGGGGTCACGGGAGCAAAACAGCGCAGAATGAGGTCAGAGAGTGACAAATACCAGTGGGATTCCGGCCCAGCAAAGCAGCAGCACAGCAGATGGGTCATGGGGCACAATGACAGAGTGTGGGGAGTGGGTGGCAATACCATCCCTGGTAAAGATGACTGGTGGCGATGGAGAAACTGTCGCAGATGTGTGGCATCAAGGGGGGGCGGATCAAATAGTGGGGAGGCAGGAGTTTTTAATCCAGACTCATTTCTCAAAGTTTTGGTGAGGCGCATGGCTGATTAAACTAGCCTAAGGCATTGGTGTGTGGAAAAACCGGGACCACGCCCGATTATTTGACAAAGGGGCAGTCGTTTCCCCATTTTCCCGTGGGAAGCGGTCTCCTGGGGGGAAGATGGCCCCCCCCGCACTGAATCCCCCTCTGATGCCACACATGGCCGGGGGAGGACAGCTTCTCCATGCAAATCGGCAAGTTCGGCCACACATCCATTTGCTCCCAGTTTCCAGCGGGAATTTTAATAGTGTGAAGGTGGTCCCAAATAGGCCCAAAACCTTTGGTAAGGGGGTGTCCAGGTCCTGTGCTGCTTGCTACGCTGGCATGCCCCCCTCACTAGGCGGGTGGGAAGGAAGTGTACAGTGACTCCAACTTATTGCTGCTGTGGAGTGGTACTGCTCCTACCCCCTCACCTTCCCACAGCAGCCGCGGCTTAACGTGAGCGCTAAAGAACCCCCCCGGGGAGACCTTCAAGGAGGGACCTGCCGAAAAAGGCAGCGGCCAAATGACTACGGAAGATTTCTTACAGTATTTGGTTTGCCTCCCTCTCAGCAGCTAGGGGAAAAAGGTCCATTTTGGCCGGGAGCAAGGGGGCCTTTGGGTGGAGACCAGAAGTCTCCCTCTGCGGATGGTGACTATTCGGCTGTCACTGCCAGGAAAATCAGCATGTGTGGGCAGTGTGCAAGTGATTCTGAGGGACCCCGCCTCCTCTCACTGTATCGCCACGGTGCTTTTTTGGGATTTTGGGGGAGTGGGACAATGCAGAGTGTGGAGGTCCGGCAGCACCCCATCTGCACAAGTGCCCGAGGGTCCCCGCCTCAAATCCTTTTTTATACTGCCCTATACACCGTGCTTTCGGGTTATTGCCTCTCTTCCCCCATTCCCTTACCTCTTTTCCCGCGTCCCGCTCTCCTCTCTTGTCACCTGGGTAGAAAATCCCCGCATTTCACCAGACAATGTTTGCTCCAATATCCTTTCCCTCCATTCGTCCCCACCCGGGCTTTGTGGCCGCGAGATTAGTCGCCCCGTCTCCAGTCCCCCGCCCAGCAAGATTTTTCAGTATCTGTTCCAGGGCAGAAGCGTGGAAAGACAGTATTCATCCCGTAGTCCCGGGGGACGACAAATAACGTTGCCTCTCGAATGGAAACGCAAACGGCAGGTGCCCGCATGAGCTGCCATGGCTGCACAAATTTACCGGGGGGGTTCCCCTGTCCACCTGGATCACAAAAAATCTTAAGGGCCTTCTCTTTATACAGTCGGTCCAACTGTGAAAGCGGGAAATTTCCAACGGGTGGAAAATCGCATTCAGAGTGTGTTGGGGAGGCCGTTTGCCGCTGAACTCGGGAGGGTGTTCCGGCTTTGTAGAAAGGGGATGAATGCATGACGTTTCGGCCATTTTTAGAATCTTTGAAGTGGGTGGAAGACTTCAGGAACTTTTCACAAGCGTTGACACGTGCGCCATGAGGGAATGGAAACCCCCCCCGGTGAGGCAGCACAGTTACCCCCTTGTCGTCCCATGGTTTTTTTGCATTTGGCGCTGAGAAGCACACATCATTTCTTGCTGCATGACGCGGAGCGTTCCCCCCTGTGTGATTTCATTCCCCGGGCAAAGGTGTAAAACTGCGTGACCCGCGTGCGTACACATGGGGTATGAGGGACAGTACTTTTGGAGGGTAGATGTGATGGAGGAGGAGGAAATTTGGGCAGAGCCCGGGTTTGACAACGTGGGGGGAAAGCGGCTCTCCCGCCAAGTTGTTGGTGTGCCTGGGCAGGAAACACATTACCCGTGGGCCTAAAGGACATGTACTGGCCTGACCGTGTTACAGCTCCAACGTCGCGCTGCCTGCACCTTGGGAAAAAACCCATAAGTCAAGGACTGGCCCCCCTTTTTTACATATTTTGAAGTGCTGGTACTGCCCTTTTTGGAAAAAAAATTACGGTTTGGGAATCTCCCTCTCCCCTCGGCAAAGCCATTTTTCTTTGAAGGTGAGGTCCCCCCATTTGGAAAAGGGGGGGATGCAGTACAACAACTTGGAAGGAGAACGGTCAGCTTGCCCTTAGGATGGTTGGACCATAGGTTGTCTCTTTGCAATGCCTTGCTGAACGATTGTGGCGCCAGAGTAGCGAGGGCAGGAGCATCTGGGGCCCGGAGTGATGGAAAAAAGAGAAACAGCTTCATTCTGCAGGTGGTGGGCCTTAAATTGCTGCAATGGCATGCTTTGCCACTGGGGTTGCTTCTTTTGTTGATGGGGGCGGAAGGGGAAACCCCCAACATCTAAAGAAAACGTTTCCCCCGGGCCCAAAGGGGTTGGTGCGTTTCCCATGTTTTGCGGGGCCTTTTGGTGCCAAGGGTTAGTTTCCCTGGCCACGCTTAAATTTTGCCCACAGATTCAAATACCCATATTCGGCCCCCCCCCCCGGTTTTCAGCAAAAAAACTTTTCATACCCCCGAGTATTGTTTAAAAAGCCAATGCCCCGCACTAGGGGACAAATCCCGCCGTGCCTCGTTTTGGCCCCCTGTCCCGTTACTTTCGTGGACCTGCGAAGCGGGTTTTTCCCCCAGGGCCCCGCTTGGCTCCCGCCTCACACTGCTTTTTCCCCTGTAAATAAAGGCCACAAAACCCCATTGCGGGCTGCGCTGCTGCCTGCACGCACGCTGACGCCCTTTCCCCGCCCGATGATAAAGGGCCCTTAGTTTCCCCCCCGGCTCCCAAGTGGGGGTGGGTACTTTATCATAAATTTTGTGTTTCTTCGCACTGCTGTCTACACCGGTCTTGGTATGCAGAGGCGGACCCTCACAACATGATTTCCCATCCCCACTCCCCCACATCATATTTTCCCTACTGCAAGAAGCAGGGGATATTGCCCCCATTTCTTCGCTCCCAAAGAGTTTTGTGAGGGGCCCCCCTTTAAAAATTGCTCATCCCCGCTATTTAGTGGCGCGAGCCCAGACCACTTTAGTAGATCTCGGGCTGGGGGAAAAACCGGATGGGACAAAAGGAGGTTGGGGGACAGGTAAAGGGCCGCTAAAACCCGCTCCGAGGCCATCCCAAAAAGGGGTTTGTGTCTGGTTCCCCACCGATCTTGGCGGGGGTTGTAAAGATGTACCCTGGGAGGAAGTGGATGAATTATTTAAAAACCCAATAAAGAACCATTGGGTTGGAACAAACAAATGGCCGCTAGATGACACTGGCAGTTCTGGCCTCACCGAGGACCCCCGCTGCAACGTCCCCCTTTCTGTTTCTGCCCACCTGGCCTGTCCAGGAAGGTTTGTGCCACTGCCAAATGCAGGTGAAGAGTCTTCCACCTCTCTGGGCGACATACTCTTTGTTTTTAAAAAGTACAGCACTTTTGATAAAGATATCTGTTTTGTTTAAAAAACAAAACCCGGGTTTTTCCCTCCAAAAGAATAGTGTTGGGGCGATTAAGTTGGGGTTTTGGGCCTCGGTCGATGGGCGTTTTTTTGGCCAAATCGACAAAATATTCGATGGACGAGGGTGATGATCGCCGGGTGGAAACCCTTTTAAAATCTATTTGGGGAGAAACAACAACCCTTTATTCTTAAACCCCAAAAAGGGTGGAAGTGGAAATTAAAAACCCCAAAAAAACCCGTCAAATGGATACGGGGCTACATCTTTGGCAACACACTTAGGTTATAAAAGGCCCCAGAAAAAAAATCACAGACCCCTTCCCAAAACCCTGTTTTCCCAAAAGCCCTGAATTTTGACCTTTATTTACCCACAAATTTAAAAAGTGCCCGAAGGCCGTATTATTTGAATTCCCTTTTTATTGAAAATGGACATTGACTTCCCCGTCCAGCATTTCCCCCAAAACCCGCATGACCCCAGATTAAAAAAGGGTGGGGAAAAAAGGGGTCCCTTTTTAAACCCCAATTAAGGGTTAAATGGACATAGATTTTCCCTGTCCGGCAACACATGGCCCCAAAACCCGCAAAGAAACCCAAGGGTTAAAAAATTTCCCCGGGAAAAAGGGGGTTTTTTAAAACCCCCATTTTAGTTTTTACTGGACATTGACTATACCTGTCCCGGGGCCAAAGCATGAGCCCCAAAAAACCCGCCCTTACCCCAGATTTAAAAAGTGCGGAAAAAAAGGGGTTTTTTCCAAACCCCCATTTTAGTTTCCCCTGGAATTTGGGCTATACTGTTTCCCGGGCGGGCAGCATGAGCCCCAAACCTGCATGGGCCCCCAGATTAAAAAGTGTGGAAAAATAAGTCTTTCAACCACCATTTAAGTTTCCGGAATGGGGAATATCCATGTCCGGGCCACAGAATGACCCCCAAAAACCTGCATGACCCCAAAATTTAAAAAGTCCCGGAAAAAGGAGTCTTTAAACCCCAACCTTTTTAGTTTCAAGGACTTTGGAATATCCCTGTCCGGGCCACGGAATGACCCCCAAAAAATGCATGATCCCAGAAAAAGAAAAAGTGCCGGAAAAAGGAGTTTTTAAAACCCCCAATTTTAGTTTCACTGGAAAATTATTGGGTGGGCCCCTTGCCCCCGTATGAGTGGGAAACCCAATTTGAGCTTCATTTGGAAAATTTAAGGGTGGAAAACGCTCCTGTTCCCCCCAGGGGGCCTTTTTTTTGGCATTCTTTTTTCTTTTACTAAACGTGCTGGGGGAAATTGTCTCTGTCTTTGTTCTTGCCCCGTGCTAAAAATACCATTTCCTCTGAAAAACCCTACATATGGTAAACGTTTTCCGGGACCCCCTTTGGGTTATTTTTCGGGGAATTTTTTTACCACCCTATTTTGTACATGAAATTTTTTTTATTTGTTTAATTCTAGAAAAACAATTTTTAAAATAGGATGGAATCCCACCGGTTTTTGTTTCTTTTTTTTTTTTATTGTTTTAAAAAATGGGTTTTTCTAAATTTAAAGGGTTTGGGATAGCTATTTTAAAGTCTTGAAAAAACAAGCCCATTTTGCAATATGTGCCTTTTAACAGTGTCCTCCCTTTTTCCTGTTTTTGAAGCCCCAACCCACCTTGAGCCACTCTTGAAAATTTGTGAAAAAACAAATGTCTGTTTGAAAAAAAAACATTTTTTTACAATAGGACCTGTAGTCTAGTTTCATGTCACAGCAAAATCCCCCCCCCAAAAAATTCAAAGCTTTCCCTTTGAGCCTTTTTGGAAAATTTTGTGAAAAACAAATGTCTGTTAGAAACAACATTTTATTAAAAAGGGAAACTGTTATAGCGAATTCACAGAAAAAATCCCCCCAAAAAAATTCAAAGCTTTGACCCCCGGAAAATTTGGAAAATTTGTGAAGAACAAATTTTTTTTTAAACAACATTTTATTAAAATGGGGCCCTTTGTAGTTAGCTGCATGTAAAAAGCAAATGCCCCAAAAATTCCAAAGCATGACCCTTGGGGGCCAACTTTGGACAATTTTAAAGAACAAATGCCCTGTTAGAAAAAACTTTTTTTAATTTGGGGACCTGTAGTTTTGCTGCTTTTTAAACCCACCCATGACCCAAAAAATTTTAAATTGACTTCTCAGCCACTTTTAAAAATTGTGAGGGAGAAATGCCATTTTAAAAGCAAATTTTTTTCCCAAAAGGGGACCATGTTTTATTGCGGTATCAAACAAAACATAAACCCAAAAATTTAAAAAATTGCCCTTCTCAGCCCTTTTTAAAAAAATTGTGATGGAGAAATCCCCTTTTGAAACCACATTTTTTTCCAAAGGACCAAAATTTATAGCTGTATT
The DNA here is from genome assembly GCA_025379985.1 of Phyllomedusa bahiana. NCBI lineage: Eukaryota > Metazoa > Chordata > Amphibia > Anura > Hylidae > Phyllomedusa > Phyllomedusa bahiana. The sequence continues at coordinate 25,727 of JAODAL010030077.1, read as the reverse complement.
CTCACGGGAACATGCCTAAAACCATTCCCAAGCGAAAATTTTAAAAAGGGATAAATTTGAGAAAATGGAATACGGTGTTGTCTTAAAACCTTCCCGGGTTCTTTTCAGTCTCCAAACAGAAAAAACCGGAAATGAACTTTTGGGGAAAAGGAATAAAAATTGCAGAAAGAAAAATGATCTTTTAAAAAAAACCCAGTTTTAAAGGGACCATTTTGTTTGAAGGGAAAATTGTAAAGTGGGAATGGAAACTAATCGGGACCTGGTTTTGGGGACACAAATCATTTTTAGTTTCCTTGCCTAAATTCATCTTAAATGAAAGTAAAACGACCCCTTTTAAAACCCCCGGGGAAAACCCGGTTTGGGGTTTGTCTGTAATGACTCCCCCAGCTGTGTGAAGGTTTCCGCCTAAGATTTGGAAGGGGGCTGTGGGGGGCAAAACCTTATGGTTTGGGGAAAAGGGGAAATGGGAAAATTTGTCTTTTTGGATCCCCGAAACTTTGGGCCCGGGAAAACCTTTTCCAAAAAAAAACGGTGTTGAGCCGCAGTTTGTCTTTTGCCCCATGATCTTAAGCTGGTTTGTGTGTTGGATGTTTTCCCCTTTGCATTGCATGTTTATTGAGGGGGTTTTTTTAAAGTTTGCCGGAGGTAAACCCATTGGGCTTCTGCCCCCTTGGGTTTGCAGTGCTGCTGCCGGCGCTACGGTGCTTAGAAAATTTTACTGGGGTTAAACGTCGCTGATTGTTCCCCCCCCCCCCCATAAACATTTGGGGAATTTAAAGCAAAAGAAACAGATGTCTCCAGTTGTTCAATAAAGAAAGGTCCCCTTTTTCCCTGCATTTTACTTTTTATAGGGGTGGGTGGAAGGAAAGTGCTGTGTTTTTTTTTTGTCTGGGGATCAAGGAGGGGGGCCCACCCAGAAAATGTTTTTCATTTTGAGGGCCCTTAATGCGGGTTCATGTTGGGGAAAAGGGAGCATCCAAGCATAAATGTGAGAGAGGGAAACCCTTGTTTTCCCAAGCCTTGGGTCGGGGGGGAATAGCAACTAAACTTCCCACCCCCCCTCCTCCCCTAAAATTGCCCCAACCCCTTTTTCCCAAAGGCAGGAGCGGAAACGTCGGTTTTAAAAGGAAATTACCTCCCCTCCTCCTCCCCCCTTTTGCTTCCTCCGGCAAGTTTAAAACACACCCCTTTAACTTGCTGAGATGATGCCCCCTGAGAGCTGATGCGCTGCTTTCCCACAAACCCCTGGACCCCGAACCACTCCCCAAATTTAAAGCCCGATAAAATTGTAAAAACTTTTGGGGCCCTTGTGGTTGATGGAGAGAAAAGGCCCCCGGGGGTCCGCCCTGTGTCCTTCCCCCTCCGTCGGGGGGGGGGCCCTTTTTGTTTCAAAAGTGCCCAAACGATCTTTCCCAGAACTAAATTTTCCCCTAATGCTAATGCTGACAAGGGCCAGTCCCCCACTGACCATTTTTTGGTGGCTTCTTAAAAACCCTGGAAATGGATGGTGAGGGGTCTTTAACCCTGCCTCCACTCTGGGTTTGGTAAAAAACCCAAGGTCCGCCCCCGTGCTTGTCAGGCCATGTGTCACTTCGAAAGGCGAAAAGGGAAATTGGCGCCCCCACAATCGTGGGGGCCGGGGGAGGGGGGAAAATTTCCAGGTTGTTGCACGTCAAAAATGAAAAGGTTTTAAGGGGGGGCCCGAGCTGAGCTGCAAACCGCACCCCCAGGGGGACGAACCCGGGGTGGGGGGAAACGATAAAGGGTGTGGCTCGGGAACCCCCAAAGCCCTTTCCTCAGCTCGCAGTCCACCCCGGGTAGGCTTTAGATGTTTCTGGCGACAAGGGTTTTTTTTTTTAATTAAGGGCCAGGAAAAGGGATGTGCCCACCCTACCGATTTAAGGGCGGCCAGCAAAATTTCGCCCGTTATCCCCACCCCACCTTGCCTGGCCGGGGTTTTGGAAACCCAGCCGCACTCGGGACTCGTTGCGGGGCTGTCCCCCGGGCTCCTGACCTTGTGGGGGAGGGTTTCTCCAAGCCGTTTTAAATTTCAAACCCGGGCCGGGTTTTCCCTCGGGGGCAGGGTTGATGAAAACAGGGGAAACCTTGGGGGGGGAAAAAAACCCTAAAAACCATCCCTCGGTTTTAAAGGGGTTTTTTTGGGCGCGAATGACCTTGGAAGAGCCACCGTAAACCCCAGAGACATCCACCCGGGTTTTACCCATGAGCTTTTCACAGAGAATATGCGGGCCTTTGGGCCCGTTCTTACTAGAAAGGGTTTTCGGTGGCAGATGGATTTTCCGGACCAGATGCAGAAAAACGGCTTAAAATTTTTTAGAGGGACACGTGGCTGGGGCCGGGGAAAGGGCCCCGGCCTTTTCGGGAAAAAAAGAAATGCCGGGCTGGGGTTTGGGTTTATTGGGGCAGGAAAGGGGCCATGAAGGTGGGGGAAAACCCAAATTTTGGGGTTCCAACCAGAGGGAAAGGCAAAAATTTCCAAGGCCCAACAGCCGGGGCCAAATGCCGCCCTTCGGTTTTGGCTTTGGGGGGTTTGGGTTAAAGTTTTTTCTTCGGCCCCCAAACCCTGGAAACAAAAGGCGGGCTCGGGGGCGGGCCCCCTTTTTAGGCGGTTGCGGTCGTCAAACTGGGGGAAAAGGAGAAGGGGGTAGGATGGGCTCTGGTTGGGTGTGGGGGTACTGGGGGCGGAACGGTGGGGCGGAAGGGGGAGGCTAATCCCTGATATGACTGAAGACATGGGCAGCTGGGGAAAACGCTTGGTGGTGGCGGAGGGGGAAGGGGCCGGAAAGAAGGGGGGGTGTGACAGTGGTTGGAGGCCCGGGGGTGGGGCGGGCCCCTTTTTTGGCCAAGGGGGTTGCCTCCCTTTTCAACTTTTGCATTGGGCCCATGTGACTAGAATTTTGGGGTGGTGGTTTAAAACCCCAAAGGGGTTCTGCCTCTACTTTTGTTTCCCGGCCAAAGGGGGACATAGGGACATTCTTTGGGTGAATAGGGGCTTGCCCCCAAAGAAGGCCTTGCCTTGAGAGGCCCTGGCCCTTTTTTTTGACGGAAATAAGGAGGAGGGGGGTTTTGCGATTGCCGTGGCTGGGGAATCTTTTTCACGGACTTCGGACCCCCTCTCCCTTTTTAAAGGGGGGAAACCCCTTTCTGACACTCCCCCAAATCGTCTTCCTCCTGTCCATTGATAAAAGCGCTAAAAAGGGAAAATACTGCTAAAAAGACCTTTTGTTGGATGCAATGTGGGCGTAAATCATCATCATATCAACACAGGGACTTGCGTCTGCCCTTTTTCTGTTCGGGAGCTCGGGCTCAAGCAAGGGGGTTCCCCAAAGGCGTTCCCGACCCCGGGATTTTTCCCGGTTTGGACGGGTTTCCCTTCTCCTCCTTGTGGCCTCGGAAAACGGGGCCCTCGGGAGCAGCGAAAAATCATCCTTTTTTGGCCCTTTTGGGTTTTTTAAAAAACATGCTTCTGCCCCAAACCCCCTTTTTGTCAAAAAAAGAGGTCTTCAAAAAATGGTTATCCCCCGTTTTGGGTACACGAGATGACATTTGGGCTGCTTCATTTTTTGGACGGATGCTGGTGATCCCTGATGAGGCCCAATTTGGCCGGGGTTGGGAGGACAAAGGGGGTTTAAGACTGCTGGATGCAAGTTGATTAACCACTGAAGGACAGTTTTGGCGACGTTTTCGTTACTGGATTCACAGGGCCCTGACCCCAAGCGATGACAGGCCTGAGGGGTTTTCCTTTGCCAATCTGAGACCCGTGGCTTGGTGTTTTTCGCCGGCACGGGGAAGGGGAGCCCCTTCTCTCGTACTTCTAACCCAATGCCCTCCCCCCCTTTTTGCCCCGCTTACCACCGAATTTGCTTCTTTGTTCAGAAATAAAAAAAATTTGAAAAGGTATGGAAAAAGTTTTGGGAAAAGGTCTTTTTTAAAAAGAGGCAAATCACAGCTATTCTCAAATCCCTCAAATCAAAACCAAAATTTTGCGGGTTTAAAAATTTAATCCCAAAAGTAGTTTTAAAAACAAGTGGCCTGCCCCCAAAGTAAAAAAAACCGACCCTGAAATTTTATTTGGTTTGGTAAAAGGTATTTTTGGCCCCTATAAATTCCCCTGTGGTGATTTAAAAAATTTGCTTTTTAAAAATTTTAACTCCCAAATTTAGACTTTCAAAAAAGCGGGCCCCTGCGCCAAAGCGAAAAAACACGTATCGAAATGTATTGGATAAAAAAGGTTTTTTTTGGCACCTATAAATTTCCCCGGGGTGCCCTACAAAATTGCTGTTTTAAATTTAAGGGCAAGGGTGATCTATAAACCCAAAGGGGGGCCCGGGGGTTTTCCCAAAGTGAAAAAATACTTTAATCTGAAAGGGTATTTGGGGGTTTAATAAAAAGGTTTAATTTTTGGGCACCCCAATCAAATTTTCCCCCCTGGGGGAAAACTACACCAAATTTGGGGATTAAAATTTTAACTAAAAAGGTGGCTATATCAAAAATCGGGACTGGGCAAAAGGGGTGCAAAAAACACATATCTTTTAAAGTTTTTCGGTTTTAATAAAAGGTATTTTTTGGCCACCTTTTTTTATAAAAAATTAAAACCTTTTGTGGGCCCCCTAACAAAATTCCCCAAGGGAAATTTTCTATTTAAATTTTTGGCAAGTTTGCCTTTTCCTTAAATTTTGGGAATCCTAAGTTTGGAAAGGGGGCGCCAAAAAATAAAAAAAACACGTTTTTCGAAATTTTTTTTTGGGTAAATACCAATTTGGTTTTAAAAATTTGGAAACTTTTAAAAAATTTAAAACCCTTTGTTTTTTTGGACAAAAACAAAATTTTGGGCCAAAGGTTTCATTTTTTTAAGTGCAAGGTGCCTAATGAACAAAGTGTAGGGGCCCCCAAAAGGAAAAAACACGTTTGAAATTTATTCGGAAAATTAAATTTTTTATTTTTTTGGGGCACTTTTTAAAATTTTTAAAACCTTTGTGGGTTTAACTACAAAAAACAATTTGGTAGGGATTAAAAAATTTTTTTCCTTAACAGGGCAAAGGTTTTTTGGGGCTTATAAACAAATCGGGGATGGGCAAATTTTTCAAAAAAAAAGTTTTCGGGTAATGTATTCGGATAATAAAAGTTTTTTTTGGCACCTTGCAATTACCTTTTGGTGACTAAAAATTTGCGTTTTTTCACTTTTAAAGGGTGCAAGGTCCCCTCAATGAACAAATTGGAGGGGCCCAAAAGTCCCAAAAAACACGTATCTGTAATGTATTCGGTTTAAACGGGTTTTATTTTGGGAACATATCAACCTGTGCGGGTTTTACAAAATTGGGATTCTAATTTAACTGCAAGGTGGATTATAAACCAAAGGTGGAATGGGCAAAATTAAATTTGAACACTTTGCTAAAAATGTTATGATTTTAAAAGTGGATTTTTGCCCCTAAAAAAAGGGACCGGGTTTATAGAAAAGTGTGTACCCAAATATAAGTTCGGGTCCCCAAATATCCAGGAAATATTTCAATAAAAAAAACGGGTTTAATAATAAAGTATTGAAATTTGCAAATGGCCCTTACACAAAGGTTTTTTTGGTTTAACTTTACCCAGTATTTTTTTATAGAGCTTGTCTGTGTTCGCCGGGGGGGCCCCCCCCCCATTCCCCCCCGTGATTTTTCACGGGGTAGATGCCCCTTTAAAAAAATTTAAAATTTTTACCTAAAAAAATAAAATTTTTCCAATCTTATTAACAAAATTTGGAAAAAGGGGGATCACAGCTAACGTGGAGCTTTCTTGTGAAAAAATGGGATTAATTTCGTGGCTTTTTGGGCCCCGGAAGGGCACGCCCTACTGCTTGTGAGGCGAGAGACACTAAAGGTGAAAAAGGAAGGGGCTGTTCTATGAAAAACGGGTCTGTGTTTTTCCCCACCCAATCGCAACCATAACATCCCGGGCAGGCGTCGAACAAAAACTTTCTCCCCCTGCTCTATTCTGTAAGTAAAATTTGGGCGGGCCCGCCAAAAAGACAGGAAGCGGCGAAAATTATCGCATGATCTAAAAATTTTTCGATCAACAAAAAAAATTTTGCCGTTTTAAAACCTTTGTCGATAATAATCGCTCGACACTACTTTAAATACCTTTAAAACTAAATAAATATCCGCACTTAAAAGACCACCAAATCAGAGTGGTTAATCAAGAGTCCACATAATAGACTAAATATTACATTAAGCCTATGGTATATATAATCTATATTAATTGCAGTAGTATACGTATGGAGGAATTTTTTGAGACTTACGGCTTGTTTTCCCCCTTTAAAAAAAATTCCTTGTCCACGGGTTTCCAAAATTCTTCTCGATTTTTTTCCCAAGTCCTCCTGTATTAAGGGCGGGTACATAGATTATAGTGTCTTTTTCTCCCCTTTCCAAACTCCTATATCTCCCCCCAAAATGGGTAACCCCCCGATAAGGGGGGCCCCCCCCAAAAAATCCCCTTATTTTTGGCCTTTTATAAAATAAAATTAAAAATCATTATGAAAATTTAGAAAATCTTTTTTCCTTACTTCCTGACGTGTACCCCCCCACCACCACTTTACCAGCAGAGGTTCATCAGGGGATAGACTTAACAGGATAATATCCAAAACAATAGGGTAGGCATAGATGAGCCTCTCTCCATTTAATTATGTCTGCATAGTCAAAATGAACTAGTCACAGTCTCAATAGATCTGCATGCATACCTCTCAATGTAGAGTTATATGACCTCCTCCCTCCAGTCTCCCTCCTCATATACTATTTTAATTTCCCCCCCCTCAGTGTTTTAGGTTCGGGTTCCCCCTTTTCCCTTTTCCTTTTTTTAAATTTAATCCTATCCCTTTTTCACCTTTACCAGGTTTCTCTCCATGTTTGGTGTCTTCTCCATCTCCCTGCGCATGCGTCAGTCATTTAGGTTTCCCCCTTTTCGACCGATCTCTCCATAGAAGCGTTGTGCCTTAGGCTATGTCTACACGGCATAGCAATAAGATCGTATTTTAAAGGTTTTTTTGGATTTTAAAAAACGATAAATTTTTTGTTCGTTCAGTCAGTCCCATAGACTACAATAGAAGAAACGACCTGTAGTCTCCCATGGGGTTTTTCCCTTTTCGTTTTCCCTTTCGGGGGCTTATTACAGTGACGGAAAAAATTTTTGATCCCTTGCTGACTTTGAAAGTTTGCCTACTGACAAAGCATGGCCAGTCTAAAATTTTTAAGGGTGGTTTAAATTTTTAAACATATAAAAATTTAAAATCCAGAAAAAAAACGTTGTATAAATTATGTCCCATTTATTTGCATTTTGCTGAGAGAAATAATTTTTTGGATCCTCCCCAGCCTTTAAAGAGTTCTGGCTCCTACAGACCATTTAGTGCTCAGAATAATTCCGTTTTTGAACAAAAAAGACACCCTGTCTTAAATAGTCACGTTTTTTAAAAGACTCCTGTCCCAGATAAATTTAAATCAGTCGATTTTAAACCTTTTCTAAAAATGGGGCCCAAGCCCAAAAGAGCTTTATAAGGATGTCGGGCCCAAAGATCATGGGCCCGGGCACAAAGCGGGAAATTTGGGGCTAAAAAAACCTTAAGGAAGCCGCGGGGTTTGGGAAGGGGAAAACAATGTTGGTGCAACATTTAAGAAAATGCATTTTGCGCCTTGCAGAATCTCCCCTCTGGGGGGGTTTTCCTTGTTTTAGGGAAAGGGTTTGGAGAGATCAGCCTAAAATTTCAGGGGGGGAACTTTTTAAAAAATCTAAGGGAGCTGGGCCCCAGGGAAAACCCAAAGAAAAACCCTTTTGGTTTAACACATTTAAACCGAAGGGTTTTAAAAAAGCCCTGCAGTCCCCACAAGGTCCCCTTGCTCAAAAAAAGCACATGTGCGGGGCCCGTCGAATTTTTCCCAATGAACCTGGAGGGTTTCTGTGAGTGATTGAGGAAAGGTGCTGTGGTGAGATGAGACAAAAATTGAGCTCTTTGGCTTTTAACTAAAATCGGGGGTTTTTGGGGGAAGAAAAATTTTTGGGGCTTATTACCCAAAGAACACTGTTCCCACTGTCAAGCATGGAGGTGGAAACATTATATTTTGGGAGTGTTTCTCTGCTTAGGGCACAGGACTACTTCACCACATCAGTGGGAGAATGGATGGTGTCATGTACCGTAAAATCCTGAGTAACAACCTTCTTCCCTACACCAGAACATTAAAAATGAGTCATGGCTAGGTCTTCCGCAGGACAATGACCCCAAACATACAGCCAAGGCAACAAAGGAGTGGCTCAAAAAGAAGCACATCAAGGTAATGGAGTGGCCTAGCCAGTCTCCAGACCTTAATCCCATAGAAAACTTATGGAGGGAGTTGAAGCTTCGAGTTCCCAAGTGACAGCCTCAAAATCTTAATGATGTAGAGAATGTTCTGGAAAGAGGAGTGGATCAAAATTCCTCCTGACATTTGCGCAAACCTCATCATCAACTATAAAAAAAAAAGTCTGACTGCTCTGCTTGCCAACAATGGTTTTGCCACCAAGTATTAAGTCTTGTTTGCCAGAGGGATCAAATACTAATTTCTCACTGCAAAATGCAAATAAATTTTTATATAATGTATACAATGTGATTTTCTGGATTTTATTTTTGAGATCTCTCAATGTTATAATTAACCTACCCTTAAAATTATAGACTGTTCATGTCTTTGTCAGTGGGCAACCTTACACAGTCGGCAAGGGATCAAATAATAATTTCCTTCACTGTATAGGTCTGACCAACATTCTTCCCTCACTCAGGATGGTCTTCTTTCATACTTTTATAGCTGCCAGAATTGCAATCGCTCAGCTTTGGAAAGAACCCACTGTTTCCACAATTAAAGAAATAAGGAGATGCATAAACTATAATTGTGCATGTGAATTACAATTATCAGATCCCCCCTACAGTTGCCTTAAAGGGGTTGTATCATTTCATTAAATGGTCTTCAGAATAAGGGGACAGTGAAAAAAACAACTTTGCAATTGGATGTCATTAGCAAAGCTGTCTTGTTTTCATAGTGTCCCTTATCTTCTTTTTCTGTAAACACAGTTCCCCAGTGCTGGTCGGATTACTCCTCCTGTCCTGTCATTGGCTGATGGCTCTACTAATTTACATTCTGTCAGGCCCCCGGTCGAATTCACGGGAGCGAGCATTCCTGTCTCTCTCACTCAGAGTAAGAGACCAGCAGGAATTTCACTCTGCACAGCCAGAAGAAACACAATAACACTGCAGGGATTCTACAATCAGAAAACAGCAGAAATGTGCTTCGATCCCTGCTTCTCTCACTCAGATTAAGGGGCCGTAGCAATTTCACTCTGCGCACCCAGCAGAAACACACTGCAGCTGATCCTACAATCAGAAAACAGCAAAATTGTGCCATGGTGCCTAACTCTCCTGCATAGAAGGGAGATTTGTGCCCTTCATAGGAACACTGGATTCAACTGTAACAAACCTTACAGTTTGAGAGAGGAGAATAGATCATAGAAGACTGTCTAGATTGAATGCAGGTATGTGGTATTTAAACAGCTCTTACAAAATAAGACTGCAGGGAGGAAAACAGTGAGATGTGGACTCAGACAGAAAGGGTGGGGGGGGGGGGGGGACAGTGCTCGGGAGCCAGCATGAACAATGAAGGGGGGATGATGTCATCACCCTTCAGTTAAGAAACACCCAGCTGGGAGGGGAAGAAATGGATATGTAGTGCTGAGAAATTGAAAATACTTTGAAACACACGAACTGAAGAAGCGATACATCCCCTTTAAGGAACAGTATTAATACACTTGCCCATGATCCTAATATATGGAGAGGAGGGGCAGGTACAGACTCTTTAGCTTCCTGTAGCCTTCGTCTCCATCCTTTCTTATTTGGTTTTAGTACTGTAAAATATATAATAAAAATACCAGAAAAGAACAGGAGGCAGTCATTTCAAATATAAACTATACAAAACAACATTAAACTAAATCAGATGAGTACGTATTACATATTACTGTGGTATGTATCTAAAAATACAGCACCCATAACCTACTGTGGACCCTTACTGTACCTCAGTGCAGGGCCGTCTTAACAGCATTATGGGCCCCTGGGCAGAGCTGTTCACTGGGCCCCCCAACCAGACCACGCAGCAGCTCCTAAGTTATATAAAATGCTGCGTACCAGGTCTGGGGAAACAGGATGGCTGATGGAGGGGCTATAAGGGTCCTGGACAGCCATCCTGTGCCCCCAGACCAGACTACAGAGCAATTTATATAACAGGAGCTGCTGCGTGGTCTGGCCTGGAGGCACAGGATGGCTGGCCACATGATGGAGGGGCTATATGGGCCATGGCCAGCCATCCTGTGCCCCCAGGCCAGTCCATGCAGCAATTTATATAACTTAGGAGCAGTTGCGTGGACTGGCCTGGAGGCACAGGATGGGCACACATTAAGTCATGTAACCTCTGCTTATGGTCAGCCAGCCATCCTGACCTGTGTCACTGTCCCCCAGAGTCTCTGTTATCGTATAGTAACTGCTATGTGGCCCAGCCATTACTATATGATAAGAGAGACTCTGGGGGACAGTGACACGGGTCAGGATGGCTGGCTGACCACAAGCAGAGGTTACATGATAGTCATGTCACTGTCCCCCACCCATATGGCCATGTCACTGTCCCCCCACTCATTTGGCATGTCACTGTGACATGGCCAAACGAGTTGGGGACAAGACAATGATGTGGTCATACAGGTGGGGGACAGTGACATTAAGTCACTCTCCCCCCAACTTGGGACATACATCGTGTGGCTGGCCTGGTGCCCGTCTGCTGCTGCTGTGTGGTGCCCGGCTGTTGTGAAGAGGCGGGACCTTTTTTTAAAAATTTTCCCTTAAGGGGCAGGGCCATTGTGCGGCTGCGCTGCCGCACCAAAACTACGTTTCCCAGCGGCCCGGCGGGGGATGGAGAAGACTGCCCGCCGGCCGCAGGGAGTACTTTCTGCCTGATTGATGCCGCGCCTGCGCTCTACAGTTTACAGCGCAGGCCGGGGCAGCGCCACCTATCTTCACTGCGGCGCCGCCCTGCCTGGGCTGTGAATAGTTAAGTGCAGGCGCGGCATAGCAACGATAGCTTTACTGTTCAAAGAGCAGGCAGGGCGGCACCGCAGTGAAGATAGGCGGCGCCGCCCCGGCCTGCGCTGTAAACTGTAGAGCGCAGGAGCAGCGTAACAAGGGGCCGCTCTGCTGCTCTCTGACCTCCGCAGCACGCACCGCCCTGCCTGTGCAGCCTGGGACAAGTAACTAAGCACAGGCAGGGTGGAAAGACTGTGTCCGGCGGGCTGCGGTGAGTGAATCCATTGGGCAGGGCAGGCAGTCGCCCGGGCCCCAGTGGTCCCCCTGGGCTTGGGGGCCTCGGGCACTGGCCTACCTGGCCCAATGGAAGAGACTGCCCTGCCTCAGTGTGCTTCCAATGTATTTATGGCCCATAATACACAATTGCTGAGAACCTAAACTTTGGGGGAGCAGGGCCGTCTTAACAGCATTATGGGCCTCTGGGCAGAGCTGTGCATTTGGCCCCCCAAAAAAACACTCACAGGCCCAAATATATACATTATCGATCACAAACTTATAACCTACAACACCACCATATAGAGACCACATACTGGTCAGACACCAGCTGGGGTCACCTCACGAGCTAGTGACTACAGCACTGATCTAATGGAGACACAAAATAACCCCTGACATCCAGGGACTCACAGGAGACGTCATCTCTGATTAGTCATTCTCTGAATCGTTCTTTTTCCCTTTTCCTATCCATGTGGTTTAGACCACCATCATGACTGCTCCCGGCCGCAACTCGTTTCTGCAGAATGTAACGCACAAACATCTTCGACTTCTCACTTTATTAGCACTTCGCTAAGGTCAGAAGGCTACGGGCTATTGGCCTAGGACATACAGCAGCGCAGCTGGCGCTGACATCTCCTCCTGTGCCGCTTAGATGTGGCGAGTCCGGGCCTTCACACTGGTGTGCCGCCCTGACCCGCCACAGTGGCAGAGTCACACCACTGGGCAGGGTAGGCGGCTAACTGGGAGGGCCCCCTGTACCCTGCCCAATGGAAGAGATGGCCCTGAGGGGGAGAGCTTAGAGTCTAAATTACAGCATTTTTTTTTTTATAAAACAAAAAGCCTTATGTACCCCAAAATGGTACCAATGTAAACATCAATTCATCCAACGAATAGAAACCCATCACAAAGTTCTGAGGGAAAAATAGACATTATGAAAATATTATCAGAATACGACAACATATTTAAAATATGTTTACTATGTAAAAGTAGTAGAAAACACAAACTGCAGTATAAACACCATCATGCAAAAAAAGTTAAAATGTCACTTACAGTATGTCACATAGTGAAAGCCTTCGAAATGAAAACCCAAAAACCAAATGGCATAATTGCTATTTTCTCCATTCCCCAAAAAACAAATTAAGCTTTTGTACACTTCAGCGTTACCTTATTGCATCTGGATACACAAGACAGAAGCTGTGACAGACATGTAAGTTTAACATAACAAAAATTTCTTGACTGAAATATGGATGCTTGTGGCTGCATACATTTTAGTGTTAGGCAGACTGGGGTATGAAGTCTATAGGAAAGAATCCATTGGTAACAGTCCCCCAAATGGCCACTGGTTGGCAGCTGTTCGCAGCAGGAATGACTACAGACTAAGCAGATGCAGAACCGGAATACAATCACAACAGATGGTCTGGAGCAGGACGGGTACATGCATATAGGCCCAACAGGAGTTGACACAGAACCAGCAGGCAGAGACATAAACTAAGATACATGAACATCAGAAAAGACAAAAACAGAATCCTTGTAAAAACCAGAAGGAACAGGACTAGGAACAAGATGGCTTGAGGCCCAGTTCACAAGATACAGGAACTGGACAGAAGGAAAATTAAGATATATTGTGCTTATACTGTGGTGAGGAATGAGAGCCTTTGCTGGTTTATACAGCAAACAAGCAAATTTCAAAGCCAGGTAGTCACCTTTTTCCTGTTGGACTTAACCTTGCCTTGCTTGCTAACAGGGACATACAGGACAGAAGTAAGGCAAGGTTCACATCACCTATGTGATATACTCATGAAGTTTATGCTGGGAAAACTCCTAATCTGCACACTAAACGTGTCCATAGAGTTAAATAGCCCAACAAAGAATAAAAATGTGTCTGAAGAAAGCCTATGCTAAACAATACAACAGCATCCAATTTAAAACATGTTAAACATATTTATGTCTGATGGATTACACTGTTAAGCACTGTGCTGTCCCACCTAACTGGGACCCATTCTTTACATGTGTATTCATGTTATGTTTATGACATGCTGGGCGACATGTATAAAAGGGATTTACGCCTGTTTTCTGGCGTATCCTGCGCCTCACCGGCCCGAATCCCCTGACGGACGCAGGGAGCGATTGTTAGGCCTGCGTTCGCAGTTTCGGATGCGCTCATAGATGGGGTGTGTTGTAATGGCGCCGGTTGATGGGCGTTCCGGGGCGGAACGCAGGGCCACGTTCGAAAACTCCGAGGGCTTGCCTTGATCGCGGGTTGGAAAAAGTGCGGCACATTGCTGCGCTCGCCGAGCACGACAGGCAGACCTGGTTGATTCTGGTCTAAATGATCCGGCGGAGGTGAAGTGTATGCGGAGTAGGTAACATGAGAGGGAAACATATAGAAGATCGCCAACAGAAATTTCGGCTCTCCTGCGCCATGCGGCAATGGAGTCATGAATACAAAAAAATCGCATTTATTAGGTGTAAAAACATTATCTATGAAAAAGAGCTCAAACCGTAAAAAAAATAATTAAATAAAAATCATACTTTCCAAATATCAAGATCGGCGCAAAGATCAGGAATTAGGGATCTTGAAAATTGCCGGGAAATACAGTAATTAAATTTCTGTAATCGCTTCTCATTGGTTGAGCAGAAACCAGCCAATCAGAAAGAAGTGACAGTGACCACATTAAAACTATGGTGAAGTACCTGACCAATCAATTTTCAAAGGGAGGGGACAGTTCAAAAATACAGTAAAGAAAGAGAATAGAGCTGATGGGTTTGAAACTAGCAGTGGCTTGGCTATCCCGGCCAATAGTGCGCGAGGCTACTTGTCCGATTGTAGGCACAAATCACCAAAATCAATAAGGGAGTGATCGGGCAGTGCAATGAAATCTCGTCCCCACAAATAATACCTCCTCAGCAGCCGTGCGGCAAGGAGTTTGATTAAAAAATTATTTTTATTAGGTGTAAAATATATCTGCAAAAGACTGAAACCTTCTATAAAACATAAATCATCAAATACCTAACAAAGCGTTTGTCGCGAGACGGCGTACATCAGGAATTGCGATATAGTGAATTGCCGGGAATACTTCAATCAAATTCTTTAAGCTCTTTTCAATGGTCGGCAGAAACAAATCAATCAGAATAGGAGCGACACGTGACATTATAAGTGTATGGAGAAGTATGGACCAAACAAATGGAAAAGGCGGACAGTTAAAAATACAGTTAAAAAGGCAGAAAAGAGCTAATTGGTTGAGCACAGGTGGCAGATATGAATCCACCAAATATATGTAGGTGCGTCTATTTTGAATGGAGGAAGAAGGCGGCGCAATAGAAGGGTGCCCTAAAAGATATTTTCTGTCTATGGGAATATTCTAGTACTGTGATTGGTTGGGGGAAGAAGGGCTCATCCTGCTTAGCCAATCAGCGGCTGAGCTAACCTTCTCTTAGAGTTTATATGGGGAAAAGAAATGCAGGAGCGAGCTCGGTTTGTGATTGGCTAAGTTAAAAGAAGGCGCCGTTAAATTTGACCAATGTGTGAGCTTGCAACGCTCTCTAATGGGTTCTTCTAATGCAATCTGTATTAAAAATGTTACATTACCCAGAAATAAATGATTAAACTTACGTTGTTGTGACCGATATCTATATATATACCATGAACAAATTATATGGGGGTAACGGAAAAAAAAAATTTTAATTCAATTAATTCATTTTTATGTCCTTTATTTTCGTTACAGATCATACTATTGACAGTGGCTAACGAAAATAAGAAATAAAAAATGTATTTATTGAATTAATGTTTTTTTTTCGTTACCCCTTTATTAGTGTTCATTGTTATATGTTATTATTTTCCCGGCAAATTCTATTTATCCCAATTCCTGATGTAGCGCCGGTCTCGGCGGACAAAATGCATTGTATTAGGGATTTGATTTGTTTATGTTTATTGAAGGTTTCTGACTCTGTTCGATATTAATTTTACACCTAATTAAAATGATTTTTTTTAATCACCACTCATGCCGCAGGCGCTGAGCCGAGGATTTCATTGACCCGCATCTGCTCTAATTGACTACAATGCGGGACAAGTAGATAGCGCTATGATTGTTTTCGGCCGAGATAGCAAGCCCGGCTAGCTCAACCAATCAGCTATTTTCTGCATTTTTACCTGTATTTTGAACTTGTCCCGCCTTTGAATTTGACTTGTCAATATTTCTCCATAGGTTATAATGGTCCCTGTGCTCCTATTCTGACTTGGTTGGTTTCTGCTGACCAATGTGGAGAGCTTAATGAATTTGGTATTACTGTATGTGCCGGCAATTTCGAATATTCCCAATTCCCATGTAGCGCCCGTCTCGGCTGAAAAAAGCGTTGTTAGGGATTTTATTTATGTTTGTTTATAGATGGTTTTTAGATCTTTTACCAAGAAATGTTTTACACTATTAAAAAACATTTATTTATTATTACTCCATGCCTCACGTTGCTGAGATAGCAGTGCCACATCTATCCATAGCCTTACAATGGGAGAAAGTAGCTCGGCTCTGATATGGCATGGATTGCCAAGCTAGGAAATGGCTAGGCCATTGGACCCCGCAAGTTCAACCAATCAGCTTTTTTGTGCCTTTTAACTGTCATTTTGAACTGTCCCGCCTTTGAATTTGATTGGTCAATACTTCTCCTTAGGTTTTATTGGGTCGCTGTTGCTTATTCTGTTGGCCAGGATTGCCAAGCCCCCGCTCAGCTCAACCAATCCGGCTCTTTCTCTGAATTTTTTTCTGTATTTTGATACCGTCCAGCCTTTGATTTTGAGTTGGTCAAATACTTCTCCATAGATTTATAATGGTTCACTGTCACTCTATTGTGATTGGGCTGGATTTCTGCCGTCCAATGAGTAGAGCTTAAGATTTGAATTACTGTAGTTTCCAGGCCAATTTTCATTATCCAAATTCCCGATGTAGCGCTGTTCTTGATTTTAGTAAAGTGATTTCATTTATGTAGTTTTGAGCTCTTTTTCAGAGAATGTTATACACCAAATAAAGGTGATTTTGTTATTCATACTCCATGCCGCATCTTTATTGATTTCTCACTGTTTTCCAGCCCTGTCTCGAATCGGGTATAACATGCTTAGGCGCAGTCCCGAACATGCCCGATAAGCAATGCGCCTATGTCCCGCTCTGCGCCCCAACACACTGGTGAGGCGCGGTGAAACTTTCTCACGCATGTATGGAGCGCTCCTCCCTCGGACGGCGACTCTTAGGCGCACTGCGGCCCATCACACTACGTGGCGCGGCCAGATCTTTAACCGGCATGTAATGAGTGGCCTCCCCCCCACAAAACCCTCGGCACCGACATACATGAGGCACAAATTTCGCTGGAAAACTGGCGGAAACATGCGCTCCGACGTAGCGAGATTCCTACATGTTGCCCGCTATGTTGATATGTTACGCTGCCACACTGTGGCTATCGTTTGCAACTGTTTGTATGGTTATGTTGGATGATGATGTAACTTCCATACTTATTTGCTTCATGTTCTTCTTCCTGTTCTGTGAGGTCACATCCTGCCTCATTGTAGCTTTGTCTCCATCAGGTTCAAACATGTTTGCTCAGAGCTGAGAGCATAATTTGTTTTGACCGCATTTATTTGTCCTGTGTGTTCACTCAAGGTACAGTTCATAAATACCTGAAGCACACCCATTGAATCCTTCTTACTTGATCTCCACATGCTTTTGATGGGGATTACTATCTTCTGTACACTTGTACAGAGACAGACTGCTCATCTATTAGGGACTTCTCTAACGTACATCGGTAGCAGAATAGTCAAAACAAATCTAAATCTGCAGTGTCTGCATGTTACATGTAGTCTGAAAGCAAGTTTAGAGCCATTCACCATCTTAACCAACATGTGGCTTCTGTTCCACAGTGGGCTAAGCTGCAGTCCTATCTTAAAGAGACAGTACCACCAAAGGCTCTGTGGGTTCTTCAGCCGCTGAGCCTAAGCAAATATATCCTGTTTTCAAAGACTCAGACATACAGGAAGCAGAGTCCAAATGTACTGAAGAACAAACATACACCAGTGGCAGAATAGGTATCAAATAGGGCCATTTTAACATATACATCTAGGCATGTACACAGAGCCGATCAGCATCATGTGAACCTAGCCTAAGGGGGATTGGTGCATTTTTTTTTACTCCACTGCGATTAAATTGCCTTTATTACCAGCAAGCTTCTTTCAGCTTTCTGAATTGCTTAGAAATATGTTACAAGTGGGTGATCAATTTCTGTGTTTAGTGTGCCTTCACACAGTGCCTTTTGGTGCATTTTTTTTTTCAGAATAAACTGCCTTTTCTGCAAAAAAAAAAAAAAAAAAAAAACAGACCGTGTGAAAGCACCCTTAGAATTCGCAAGACTTCAAACACAATAAATGATTACTCACCACTTATAACACCTTTCTAAAGAATTCAGATAACTGAAAGAATCATGCTAGTAACAAAGGCAGTTTAATATCAGTGCGCTATAAAACTGCACTGTGTGAAAGCACCCTAACTTAAACAATCCACAAGGATCAAATGTCATTCCTGCCAGCTAAGGGCGGAGACGAGGGTAGGCCAAGGTAGGCGGGACGCCTTCGGGAGCATACCTATGCTATCATTAAGGGGCGCATTCAGGGCCACCGACCCTCGCCGGGCTCCAGGCAGCTGCAGTGGGCCTGAAGCGCGGTGGTCTCTGGTGACTGCTTTCATGCGGAGATCAGAGAGCGAGCGATCCTGCCAGCAGGACAACAAGTGTCGGGCCCGCTCCCCGGGAAGGATCGCTGGATCCCTTCTCGGTGAGCTGCAGGGCCGACACTGCGGGGCCGCGGGTCCTCATAGCGCTGAGGACCGACGCGGCCAACGTGTGCCTCAGCAAGGCAGCGTCGCAATGACGTGATGTCATTCGCGGACGCTGCCTCTCACTCGGGGCACTGCGGCGTCACAGGGCCGTTGCTCGCCCGAGGAGCTGCCTGGAGGAGCGCGCGGGATGAAAGGACAGAAGAGGAAGCGGCGGAGCCGGGAATTGGGTAAAGTCATTAATGTTGTTGTTTTTTAAGTGCTTGACCTGTGGCCCCTATAAAATTTCTGCCTGTGGCACCCTATATCAGCCTGCGGCCCCTTATATATGCCTGCCTTCGGCCCCTATAATGCCTGCTGTGGCCCCCGCTATCCTGCCTGCGGGCAACCTATAATGCGCTGCCTGGTGGCCCGATATGCATGCCTGTGGCCCCCTATATCCTGCTGCCGGCCTCCCCATATATGCCTGCCTGTGGTCCCCTATAATGCTGCCTGTGGCCCCTATATCCTGCCTGCGGACCCTTAATGACTGCCTGTGGCCCCTATCATGGCTGCCTGTGGAACCCCTATATCATTGCATGCGGCCCCATAATGCCTGCTGACGGGCCCCCCTATATATGCCTGCATGTGATCCCCTATATTAATGCCTGGCCTTGTGGCCCCCTATAATCTTGACCTGTGGCCACATATTTCCTGCCTGTGGCCACCTTATCTGCTGTGGCCCCTTTATCCTGCCTGCGGCCCCATTATTGCCTGCGTGCGCCCGCCTATCAATGCCTGCCTGTATTATTATTATTATTATCTTTTATTTATTTTAAAGCGCATTGATTCCAGGGCGCTGTACATTACGAGGAGGGTTACATACATACATAAGTCAAAGCAGTACAGTGATAAGGTAATGACAAATTGCACGACGAGGGTGATTGAGGACTCCCTACGCCGCGAGGGCTTACAATCTAACAAGGGAGGGGAAAAAGAGGTCAGGAAGGTGGGGGCAGACATGTCTGTGGAGGAAGTAGTGACAAAGTTTAGTGAAGGTTATAGGCAAGCCTGAAGAAATGGGTTTTCAGGTTGCTTTTGAAGCTGGTGAAAGTGGAGGAGATTCTGATGTGTTGGGCCGTGAGTTCCAGGAGTGGGGTGAAGAACGGTGAGAAGTCTTGGTGACGGTTTGTGTGTGAGGTAGCTGATAAGGGGAGAGCAGAGGAGAAGGGTCTGTGAGCGAGCGGAGGCAGCGAGAGTGCTGTTGGGGGGCGATATTTGGAAATTAGGGACAGAGATGTATGGAGGGGAGATGGTCATGGAGAGCCTTGTAGTCATGCGTTAGTAGCTTGAAATGAATTCGTGGCAATGGGGAAGCCAGTGAAGGGAATTGGCAGAGGGGAGTGGCGAGGATGTAGCTTAAAACGAGGAGAGTGGTGGATAAGACGGGCAGCAGAGTTTAAGGATGGATTGGCCGGGTGCGGAGAGGTGTAGTGTGGCCATGAGAAGGATGTTGCTTGTAGTCTTGGCGGGGAGATGACAAGGGCATGGACCAGCATTTTTGTAGTGTCTATAGCCGGAGGAACGATGCGGACTGCAGTGAGATGTTTTTCAGGTGGAGGCGGGCAGGCGGAGGTGAGGGTTGGGATGTGTGGTATGAAAGATAAAGCAGAGTCTAGGATTACCCAAGACAGCGGGACTTGTGGGACCAGGTGAATAGTGTAGTGCTTGTTGTAATAGAGAGAAGTATCAGGGGCCAGGGGTTAGGGTTGGATGGTGGAAAGATGATGTGTTCTGTTTACTCACATTTAGTTTTAGGAGACGTGATGAGAAGAAGGAGGAAATGGAGGGGACAGACAGTCAGGGATCCAGAGAGTTAGAGAAAGTGACATCTGGGCCTAGAGATGTAGTAGTTGGGTGGATCATCAGCATACAGGTGGTAATGTAAGCCATGTGAGGCTATGAGCTGTCCGAGGCCTTGGGTTTAGATTGAGTAGAGGAGTGGGACCATTACTGACCCTTGGGGGACACCAACAGAGAAGGGCGGGGGGAGAGGGAGGGTGGGAGCAAGGAATGTGAGCGCTGTGAAAGTCTGATCAGTGAGGTACGAGGGAGTTCCCAGGAAAGAGCCAAGTCCGTGATGCCGAGGGGAGGAGAGGATTTGTAGCAGGAGGAATTGGTAGACGGGTTCCAAAGGCAGAGGACAGGTCCACGAGGAGGAGGACGGAGTCAGTGGCATGAGCTTTGCAGTTACTAGATCATTAGTGACTTTGGTTAGGAGCGGTTTCGTAGAGGTGGTGGGTCCGAAATACCATATTGTAGTGGGTCAAGAAGAGAGTAGTTGGAGGAGAGGTGGGAGGACTAGTGAAGATAGACGTTGCTGCTCGAGGAGTTTGGAAGCAAAAGGGGAAGCAGTGAGATGGGCGCGATAGTTGGGACTGAGAAGAGGGGTCAAGGGGTTGTTTTTTTTAAGGATTGAGTGATAGGTAGCATGTTTAAAAAGGCAGAAGGGGAAGATAGCAGAGGTTACTGATAGGGTTGAAGAGATGGGTGAGTGCTGGGATGATAGAAGCAATGAGGTCTGGGATGAGGTGGGTGGCAGTGGGTCGAGATACAGGTAGTGGTGGATTTTGGACGTAAGGAGGAGAGTTATCATGAGTGACGTGGGGAAGCATGTTAAGGGGGGAAGAGGCAGGTTGCATGCGTAAGGGAGGGTGGTGGGGGGGGGGGGACCTTGGCCGGGGGGCTTGAAGATTCTCTGATTGTAGGTGATCTCTATGGAGGAAGTGGATGGCAAGTCATCTGCTGAAAGGAGGGATGGTGGGGAGGAGGGTGTTGTCGGCCGGAGAAGGAGTTGAAGGTTTTGATTAATTGTCTGGGGTGTGGGACAAGGGAGGATTGAGAGTGGTGAAAATAGTTCTGTTTGGCTTGATGCGATGTGCGGACTTAATGTCTGCGTGAGTGTTTGTGAATAAGGCAATCAAAGTCATCAATGAGTGAGTTTTCTTCCAGCGGCGTTCAGCAATTCTGTAAGCTCGCCTCATCTGTTGGTTAGAGTCTGTGTGCCAGGGTTGTTGTTGATTTTGCAGGTTCTGTGTGTGTGAGAAGGAGCGACGAGTCATGGGCGGTGATGATTGTATGGTTGTAGATAAAGTGGTTGGCTGCGTCTGGGTCATTAAAAAATGAGAGATAGTGGAAAGACGGTGTAAGAGAGTCAGAGAGAGTGTGAGGGTTGTCAAGGTTTTGTAGATTCCTGCGGGGGTGTATGGTTAAGAGACAGGAGGAGCAGGTTGGGGAGGTGATAGTGGTGCAAGGTAAGCAGGGTTGTGGTCAGATATAGGCGAGTGGAGAGTTAGAGATGTCAGATAGGGCAGAGGCGGGTCGTGGAAGAGCGAGGTCCAGTGTGTGTTCCCATCTTTTGTGAGTGGCTCCTGAGGTCCCATTGGGAGAGGTTGAAGGATGAGCAGAGTGAAAAGAGTTTGGTGGAAGCAGAGTTGGGGAGGTATCGATTGGATGTTGAAGTCTCCCATTGATGTAGTAGGGGCATGTCGGTGGAAAGATAAAAGAAACTGGAAGAAGACAGGAAGCAAAGTGGTCATGAAAGGCAGTGGCAGGGCCTGGCGGTCGGTAGGACAACAGCCATTGGAGGTGGAGGGGGCGTAGATGCGGAACAGAGTGCCACTTCAAAGGAGATGAGTGTGAGGGAAGGCAGAGGTGGAATGGAGCGGGGACAAAAGAGGCAAGGGGGTGGTCAGAAAGGAGGATGGCGGACGCCTTCCACAATGCTTGTTACCAGGGCGTGCAGGAGTGTGGGTAAGTTGGAGGCCCGCTCTTAAAAGAGAGTGCGGAAGGGGAGACTGTGTAGAGGGGGTCAGCCAGGGTTTCAGGTCAGACCATAGGAAGAGTAGGTTGCGTGAGATGATAAAAGTCATGTTATGTATGAGAGTTTATGACATACAGACCGAGCTTACAGAGAGCCCCATGGAGAGGTTTGGGGGGAGCACGGGACAGAGGGATGTGTATCTGGTCTGAAGGGATCATAAGCGGATATTTAGTAGTGGTGAGTCATGTTCGAGGAGGCAGAGGCTATAGGTGGGAATGTGCTGCGGGGGCCCTGGGTTGGGGAGGGGATATGTCCCCCGGAAGCCAGAGGTTAGCAGTGAGAGGGTGAGTATAGTAGGTGGCAGTAGGGATAGACTGTGTTTGGCAGGGTTTGTTTGTGCGGGGGGCCTTAACAGTTGAGGAAGAGGTTGGGTAGGCGGAGGACAGGCGGTGTGAGGGTTATTGAATGCTGGGAGAGATGTAGAGTCATTGTCCAGCGAGGATGTTTGGGGATATGCAGTAAGTGTGAGGAGAGTGGAGATAGGCGATATGAGGAAAAAGAAAGAGCCTAGGTTAGATCACAGTTGGGACAGTTAGATGTAATGGCTGGGTCAGGTGATGGAGTCGATCTCTGGACTGGGACAGATGATGGAGGCGCTCTTTGGTGGGACGTTGATGGAGGCATCTGTGGCTGGGGTCGTTGATGGAGGAGCGTTCTGGCTGGGACAGTTGATGGGAGGCGCTTCGGGCCTTGGGGACAGTTGATGGAGGCACTCCCAGGCTGGGGCAGTTGATGGATGGTGCTCTCTGGCTGGGACAGGTGATGGGGGGCAGTCTTGGCTGGGTAATGGTCGATGGGAGGCAGTCATCTGGCTGGACAGGTGATGGAGGCTGTTTCTGGTGGGCAGGTGCATGGAGGCCAGTCTATGGCTGGGACAGGTGATGGAGGCTTCATCTGGACTGGGACAGGTGATGGTAGGCGCTCTCTGGCTGGGACAGTTGATGGAGGAGCTCTCTGGACTGGGTCAGAAGTGATGGGGCGCTCTCTGGCTGGGACATGATGATGGAGGCGCTCTTGGCTGGGTCAGATGATGGAGGCGCTACTCTGGCTGGGACTAGTGATGGAGGAGCTACTACTGGCTGGGACTGATGTATGGAGGACCGCCCTGGCTGAGACAGATGATGGAGGCGGCTTCTTGGGCATGGGACGGTAGCTCTATAAGCCTGCACTGTGGACCCCTTTATTTGACCTGTGGCAACCATTACGCTGCTGTTATTGGCCCTATAATGCCTGCCTGTGGCCCCTATAATGCCTGCCTGTGGCCCCCTATATTACCTGCCTGCGGCCCCCTTAATGCCTGCCTGGTGCCCCCATTCATTTCATGTGGTGCTTTGGGAAAATAAAAGCCGAGCGCTGATTGGTTGCTATGGGCTACAAAACTAGTTTTACTGCTAGACAGTTAATAGATATGACCCTAAGTATTTACATGGAACAAGCATAGGAAAATGAGTACTGATCAGGTTCATTGCTTCATGACTGCAGTGAACCCATCTAAATGAACTTTTTCAGCAAAAAATGCTTCATTCCACATGGTTAGGAAAGTCCTGGCATGGTTCCACTAATACAACCGTTAATTCAACTTAATGCAGGAGTCTCACATTCCCTTGAATGTAATGCTTTTAAATGGGTTGTCCAGTGGAAAATATTTTCTAAATAATATCTCTCCGAAATTTAAGTACTTTCATTAAATTTCATGTGTGTTTTCTTACAATTCCACAACAACTGTTGGATGACAGAATCTCAGTAATTCTATGTGTCTAGCCCTAATGAACAAAGGGGTTTAGTTTTCATAGCAGCATTTGAAGCTACCTTTGTATCAGTAGTGTAACTACCGCCATAGGGGTCTGCCACCACACGGGCCCCCCCGTTTGGCCGACGCGTCATGCCTAAGAACATCTGAGCCCTCTGTCCTGAGCGCTCAGAGGCATATCTGTGCAGTGTCCTGCTCTGCTATCCAGCCTAGTTTGTCTACAGCCTTAGGCCTTAGGCCATGTTCACAGGGCTTACAATGGGCCGTATTTCGGTCCGTAATTACGCGCCAGAGTGCGCAAATTACGGGCTGAAAACGGCTCAGTCATTACGGTAATCCACAGTTCTCATAGAGAACTATGGATTACGTCTCCTCTCCCCGCTCGGCGAATCCGCCGGGCGGGGAGATAAGTGACATGTGAATTACCAGCAGCGTATACACGCCGCTGGTAATGCAAGTCAATGGGCCGGCGTCGTGCCGGCCCCCCGCTCCCGTCCCGCCCCCGGCCACACGGCGTAATTGCGGGGCGTAATTACGTCCCGCAGTTAAACCGTGTGAAAATACCCTTAGGGTATGTTCCCACGGCTCAATTGCGGGGCGTACAGTACGCCCCGCAATTACGCCTGCTATTCTGGAGCCCGCGCCGATTGGTGCGTACTCCCGCAGCGCGGGGGGCCGGCAGCTCGTCGGCCCACAGACTGTTATTACTCGTGGCGCTTAAGCGCCGTGAATAAATGGCATGTCAATTATCTCCCCGCTTGTACAATACGACCGTATTGTACGAGCGGGGAGAGGAGGCATAATCCATAGTTCTCTATGAGAACTGTGGATTACCGTAATGATTGGGGTGCATTTTGAAATAAGACGTGTGAACTTACCCTAAGATGTACTACACATCGGCTGAGTATCACTATGCAGGCAGCACGATGACATCATATCATCATGCCTGTGACAGCAGAAGCCTGGTCTGCCATTCGTCGGGGGAACTGGAAGAGGTGAGTATTCTTTTCTTTCTTTTTTTTTTTTTGCAAAGAGGCCCTACCTATCGATCTACCTGGGGCCTATCTACTGCCTACCTAAATAACTGGGACCTATCTTACTACCTTACTGACTGTGGTTTACCTACCTACCTGGGATCTAACTGCTGACTACTACCTAGGTCCAATCTACCTACCTATGGCCTACCTGCGTGGGGCCGACCTACTACCTACCTACCCAGGACTTATCTAACTAGCTACCTAACTGGGACATATCTACCTACCCACATGTGGCTTACCTACCTACTTGGGACCTAACTGCTGCCTGCCTATCTACCTAGGCCCTAGGTAGGCAGCATTTAGGCCCCAGCTAGGTAGGCCCTATCTATTGCTTACCTATCTGGGGACCACTAACCTACCTACCTGGGGCCTAACTACTACCTACCTACCTGGGGGCCAATCTAACTAGCCATGGCCTACCTACCTGGGGCATATTTACTGCCTAATTAGGGCCTACCTACCTACCTACCTACCTCGGGGCTAACTGCTGCCTTCCTACCTAGGGTCAATCTGCCTACCTATCTACTTCCTACCTACCTGGGGCCTATCTACTGCCAATCTACCTGGGCCCTACCAACCTACCTACGGCCTATCTAACTGGGGTCTACCTACCTACCTGGGACCTTGCCTGTTTTTCTGTATACATAGTGCCTTGTCCAACTAACTAACTGGAGCCCTGTCTGCCTACTCTTCTGAAGCCTCTGCCTACCTATTAATGATTCTGAGGGGCACAGGCCATGATCTGTATGATGTGCACAATCTCCAGTCCTCTGCTCCTCCCCACTCCTTTAGGAGACTGTGCTTCTAAGCTATAGTCTGAACCCACTCTCCCACCCAAAAGAAGTTTGTATAGAGGTCTACAAAGAAGAAGAAATACTAGATCCAGCAATTTCCAAACTCTTGTTTCTTTTTTTAAAAA
>JAODAL010030076.1:45000-50558 GCA_025379985.1 Phyllomedusa bahiana | reverse complement strand
GGTATGTCAATGTCCAGTGAAACTAAAATGGTGTTGAAAGATCCTTTTCGGCCTTTTTAAATGTGGGGGTCATGAGGTTTGGGGTCATGCGGGGCCCAGGAGGTTAGTAAATGTCCAGTGAAAAAAAAATGGGGTTGAAAGACCCCTTTTTCGGACTTTTTAATGTGGGGGCATGAGGTTTGGGGCTATGCGGGTTGGGGACAGGGATTTCAGCCCAGTTCAAGTAAGTGAGGGTTAAATTTGCCTTTGGACTTTTTAATTTGTGGGTGAGCAGGTTTAAGGGTCAGGTGTGGTAAAGCGGGGATAGTAAATGGTCTGGCTTTTTTTTGTGCTTTTATAACCAAAGTGTGTTGTAAGAGTAGGACGTACCCATTTGCTTTGTGGATGTTAATTTCAGTTTCCGCTTGTTGGGTGTAAAAATGAAGGTGTTGTTGCCTCCCATGATTTTAATGGTACGTCATAATCGATGTCACTATCGAAAAATTATGATGCGGCCGACTATGTACGATCGACCGATACCCAACGCAATCGCAACCCTATATAAGTTAGGGTCCCTATTTTGGTATGAAAAATTCCATAATTGATAAAAACAATTTAAATTTAATAAAAACAAGGAGAAAATAGTGTATTAACAGTGCAAGGGTAATTGGATAACCCACTTTTAGTATAAATTTTTAAAAACCTCCGCGGTTGCTTCTATAATTAGATATATATAGAAGTGCAGGGCACAAAATATAAAATATGCGACCTTACTTAATCAATGCTTCTTCATCACCCAACGTGTTTCCCCTCCTTCCCATTTGGGGGGTTCATCAGGGGAATTAAGAGGAAAGATAACCAGACTAAAGGTGATAGTCTCTTGGATGTATTACCTGTGCAATATGGCCATGTGATAGCTATTTATCTTCTGTATGCAGCAATTGGTGTTTATGCTCAGTTACCAACACAAAACATATGTTTTCAAACAAATGATAATTGGGAGGCCTAGCTTTGATGAAGTTTTCAATTTTAACACACTCTGACAAACATCAGAAAAATTTTTTATTGTTCTTGGAGTAAAACGTGGATATGCGTGGGCCGTTGTTGCTGTGGGGCCAATTCCCTTTTTTTGACAACTAGAAGAATTCCCTTCCCGACATTGCAAGTGCCTAGTGCAAGTTTCGATACACCCATAAAATTTTGATAGAAAAAAAAAATTGTCAAAAATGGGAAAAGTTCTTAACCAATAGTACATCCCCGGTGACTTTGAAAAAAAAAGAAGCCCCCAAAATTCACATTCCCCCAATACTACATGTACAAGCAAATGTGCAAAATTTGAAATCAGTAGTATCCCGCGATTGATTTTGAAGTGTGTTTTAGTAGTAGATATGTCTTCCCAAATTCACGTTCTTTCGCTTGCCATGTTTTGAAATGGTTTGTTTTTTTTTTGTACAAACCTCAAATCTTTACAGCTACCCGGGAGTTACCTCTTCCAAATTGTTTGAGGCTTTTTGCAATGTGCAATTTGTAATGCTTCCAAATAGGATGCATGAAGAGCCTTCTCGAAGAGCTCCCTTTGCCACTCAAAATATTCCTTTGGCTTAGTAACTACATTAGCATGCATTAACGTTAAATGACGCTTTAACTTGGTGATTTTATTGCTTCATTGGATGGATTTGAAGGCAGACAACACAGAGAGGTTGGTCCCCATTTGCCCCTACTGCAAAGAATCCATAAGCATTGTATTACAGATCATACTTACAATGTTTTCTCTTGATTCCATCTTTGCCACGTTAATCATCGGACTCTTCCAGTTTCTTTTCTTTTTCACAAATGTATCCAAGCTCAGTGACCCACTGTCCCACTTTATTATGGGCCCTTGTTTTATCTTCACATTTTAGGGGAAAACATTTTTTCTTACATTGATTTTTAGAAGTCACAAAAATAATGCTACAACTCGGGAGAGAAGACACCATTAGGAGTGATGGAGAACTACATCGCCTCTGCAGCAGTCACACACATCTGTCATCCCCAGATCTATCAGCAGCCAGCCTAGTTTTGCAGTACATATATAAAATTACACTTTTTATTTAGCTTTTCATTTGCAGTATTTTTCTGAAAATTTTCAGTTTCCTAAATTTTTTTCATGTCTACAGTCTCTAAATTTCTGTAACAAATCTTTAAAAAATAGATAAAAACTGCAATAATTTTATGCACATAATACACAAAAGAAATAATGAGTTTTAAAGTAGATTTTATTTACAGTACAGTGACAAATCAAGAAAACAAATGGCCAAAGTCCATAGTTTAGTTTATCATGCTGCAGTCCGGGGGAACAAACAGCAAGTTTCATGATGGAAAAGTCAGAAAAAAGTCAAGAAAAAAAGACTAGTATATAAAATAAGTATAAATATTATATTTAGAAAAGCTTTATACATTTTCATCTACTACAGAGCTATGTTAACATATTATTATTATTATTATTATTATTATTATTATTATTATTATTATTATTATTATTACAATAGATAGACTATTAGCAATTCATTGCAGTAGAAATAGTGGGAAAAACTGCTAAGTGCATTATTATTATTTTATTTTTTTAATGGGCAAACCGGGTGAAAAAAGTTAAATAAGCAATGATCATCTCCTTGCTGTTCTGATGTCCGCCAAATCCCAATCTCTACTGCCTGGTTTCATCTTAATAAACAAGAAAGACCCATATAATTAATGACTACAGTGGTGACCCATTTCCGTCCTGTTTTAAGGTGAGACCAGGAAGTGGTCCACTGACCATCGCAATAGCAGCATCAGGGGTTCGGGATGGTCAATAGTTGCTATGTTTTTTTTTCATTCAGTCATCCCCTTTGGAAAAAAAAACTATATATGTATCCTAGAAGAAAACGACTTTAACATAGTATAGGAATATAGCTACAAGTAGTAAATCTACATTGCTAACATACAATTTTTGCAATTGTTACATCTAATAGGGGTAAAAATCATGGACATACATGTCTTCTTCAGGTCACTGTTAGAAGAGATGATGTAGAGTGAATGGAAGAAAGAGGGGGAACATGTTATAATTGAATTAACCAAAAACCAGACATCACTAGAAAATCTCCCCGATGAGATCATATTCGTAAGTATAAAATATATTATCTGTAACACTAAGAAGAGGCTCATACTCTTCACAGCACAGAAGAGAGACTCTAAGTTTGGGCTTTGAAAACCAGATCCAGAGCTCCTCATCCGTCTGGTGTGCATCCAAAGAGATGGAGTAACAGGGAGGTTGTGACACAGAAAATTAAAAATGGTGGAAAGGATCCTAAGAGGAATAGAAGGAGTTGTTTGTGTAAGTTTATGAAGGATCCATTATCCGATACGGTCATATTTTCCATCGCACCATTAGGTAAATTGTTTAACCCCAAGTTAAAAACACAGAATACAAAGGAAAGACTAGAAGATAGTGAAATGATCAGAGAAGCCAGGAGGAGCCATGGGATGACTGTGGAGATTTTAGTTTTAAAGAAAATGAAAACCTTCCAGTTGTAGCTTGTAATCTTCACACAGTAAAAGACGCAGAGGATGGTGGCAAACCAGAAATTAGTGTAATACAGGAGGATTATAATAAAATTTAATGTTATTATAGTGACCATGTCCAGCACAATCCATGGGTAGTAAACAAAACGAAAGAAATTGTAAAAGACACTGATAAAATGTAAACCTCTGGACATCACCAGACAGCACATGATCTTATAATAGGGTTGAAGAGATTTCAGAGTTTTCCATTTTAGGACGATTGCAACCAAAATAATCATGTTTACCATGATCCCTGCAAAGCACTCAGTCAATAGCACCACTGCCAGTATATATTCAATATGAGACTCCATCCAATTAATGATATTTTTTTTTTCCTTAAAAAGGAATAGTTTGTATGAAGTCTTATTTCTCCACAGTCTTGTCTCTTCTCGTTCTTGCAAGCTTTGTGAAAGGATCAGGTTCTCTTAGCTTCTTTGTACTGATGCTATGCACGTCTCTCATGTAAATTCCTGGAGTATACAGTATCTGATTTTTATTCAAATCTTCTGTCTGGCTAGATGCTTGATAAAAATACCATAGAAAAAATATCCAGTTATGAAATCATAATCAAAATAAAACATAGATTTATCAGATGGAAAAGACGAGTATACAGCGTCCCATTGATAGTAGCAGGGTGGATATAGGTGGCAAGCCAGTATAAGTTAAAAAGACATGTTTCCTTTATTGAAGTCAATATTAAAAAGTCACTATAGTTTCAAGTTTTAACAGTGCAACAAACTACTAACCGTACTTAACAGTGGGCGTCGGATGTTCCCCTGGCAAAGACCCACCGTTTCGCTGACGCACACCTTATTCCAGGTCTGGCTCATAGCATCCGGTCAACGTTTAAATAGAGACCGGGCGTTGTCTTATGTGCTAACAATTTTAACCCTTTAAGATTACAATTAAAAAAATAACATAGTAAACACATAATAAAAACAAATGTTTAGAGGAAGTATCCTGCTGAAGTCACGAGAGAGATGTCATGAGAAAACCTATAGGATCAAAACATTGTGACATATGAAGTAGGTTAAAACA
This sequence comes from Phyllomedusa bahiana, assembly GCA_025379985.1. NCBI lineage: Eukaryota > Metazoa > Chordata > Amphibia > Anura > Hylidae > Phyllomedusa > Phyllomedusa bahiana. The sequence goes on along the minus strand of JAODAL010030076.1, from coordinate 45,962 downwards.
TATTAATAATGGCAAAGGATGTCATACTTGACATTCAGACTTTGCGGTTGTCTAGTTCTCAATGTAAAGATCCATTTGGCTTTGCAGTTAAGTAGCTTTTCCCGTATGTTGCCTCCTCTAGTGTCTAATGTGACTCTCTCTACCCCAATACAACGGAAAGAGTGTAAATCACCTGCATGTATTTCTATGAAGTGTTTGGATACTGCAGACATAGTGGTTAGCCACTGCGTTTTTTTAGCGTCAGAGATGTGTCGTCTAATCCTTGTTTTAAGGGTAGTGGATGTACATCCAACATACTGTTTGTGGCAACTTATACAGGAAATCAAATAGATCACGTTTTTAGTATTGCAATTTATGTATTGTCGTATTTTCTAACATTTGTTAGTAGCATAGGAAATAAATGTATCTTTGATATCCATGAAATAGCAAGTTAGGCATATGGTATGCCCGCAACGAAAAGACCCTGTTAGCAGAAGGGTCAGTATGGGAGTTTTATCCACTACCCTAGCAGAACAGCTGTACAATCCTTACCCTAAAGTACCAATTATTTATTCTCTACCCAATGCACATAATAACATCTTTCCACCACCTCTTAGACCGATAGTGTCAGGTATAGATTCATTCTCAGAGAAGTTGGGAGCCTGGGTGGACTTCCATCTACAACCACTCATTCCATATTCCCTGGGGTACATACAGGACACAAGGCAGGTAGTAGGACAATTGGAGAAAGTTATGTGGAGAAAGGACTTGGTATGGTTGACATGTGATGTCATTGGCTTATACCCCTCCATCCCACATAACCTAGCATTAACCACTTTAACAACTTTCTTGGACAAATATAGTGGATATGACCCTAATTTATGTGAATTATTGATCATGGCGACAGAGTTCTTGTTAACCCACAATTTCTTCGCCTTTGACCAACAATTTTTTCTACAATTATGCTGGGCTTCTATGGGGGC
>JAODAL010030076.1:0-40000 GCA_025379985.1 Phyllomedusa bahiana | reverse complement strand
ACCTAGAGGCCAGATACATCATCCTGGTCCTCTCTGTAGAGGGGCGATTGTTCACTATAATAAATGCCTATGCCCTGAATAGTGCCCAGGCCGCCGTCTTTGAACGTCTTATTGACGTAGCTATTCCTCTGGTCCAGGGGACTGTGGTACTCTGTGGGGACTTCAACATTACTCTTGATCCTACATTAGACAAATCCTCGGGGAAGTCCACTCTGTCGTATTCCACCATCAAAAAGATAAAAAGAGAGATTCTCCAGCTGCAGCTTTGTGATGCATGGAGAATACTCCATCCTGCCGACAGGGACTACTCTTTTTTCTCCTCTCCACATGGGTCCTACAGTCGCCTGGACTATATACTGTTTCAACACTCCGCCTTGCCCCTGGTGTCAGCTGCTTCAATTGGCAGTATATTGTGATCAGACCACGCGCCAGTTTACTGCTCCATTCAGCTTCCCTCTGTGCAGCCGCCTGTGTGGAACTGGAAGCTAAATGAATCCTTAGTTGCAGACTCGCTCTGCTCAGCAGAGATACGCCGAACCTGTTTCAATTTCAAGAAACTTCACTTAGGAGATACATCGTCTCCGGCGACCCAATGGGAAGCTCTAAAGTGTGTAGTAGGGGGGTGTTAATTAAACACGGGGCCAGGCTTAAACGAGGAAGGGCGGCGGCTCTCACCGCAGCGTTTTCCAAGGTCCACCAGCTGGAGGTGGCTCATAAAAAGGCGCTCTCCTCCGAGGTGCTGCGGAAACTGCAGGATGCACGGAATAGGGCGTTAGGAAACTTCTTGAGGCTGCGTGGGGCAGTGTGATTCAGCGCTGTCGGGGCAAATTCTACGAATTTGGAAATAAGTGTGGCCGTATGCTGGCCAGAGCGCTCCGTTCTCGCACAGTGCAATCTCACATATTCCTCCGCATTAAGGATGCTGCCAATGCAATTGGTCCACTGCAGTAAGGATATAGCCAAGACTTCCAGGTCCTTTTACTCCAAATTATATAATTCTTCCCCTTCTTTCTAGTACCATTCAGGTAGTACATTTTCGCCCCATCATTCTCTTTCGGGCAAAAACTTCCTTCTTCCATTTCCCCGGCAAATTGGAGGGATCCTTTTTGGACAGGAATTAGAGCAGTAATTGCGGACTTACCAAAGGTGGTAAAAATCCTGGCACAGGGATGGAGTTACCGCCAAATTTTTCAAGGTTTTGCGTGGACCAATTGGGCCCCCTGTTGCTGCGGACGTTCAATGCATCTCCCCTGAGAACCACCTTTTCCATCTCAGGGGACCATGGCAAACATCGTGCATTCTTTCTAAACCAGGGAAGGATCACATGCCTGCAGACAGCTTAACGTACCATATCGCTTCTGAATGTCGACCGTAAAAAATGTTTGCTAAAGCTAATAGCAAATCGGACTTAACCCATGCTCGGGTCTCCCCGTGCCTCACCCCGACAACGGTCCGTTTTTGTTCCTGGCAGGGAGGGGGGGTCACGAGATAAAACACGATACATAAACAATAGACATTCATTCACCATGCGCAATCCCGTAAACTCCCTCTTTTGAATCTTATCCACTTGATGCGGTAGAAGGCTTTCGATAGAATAATCGTGGCCTTCTCTTCACCAATCATTGGCTCTTTTGGGATTTAGGGGACGGTCCTTTTTTCCAAAATTGCTGCTCTTATTCGTCCCCGGTCAGTGCGTGTCATGATTAATGGGTCACTCTATGAGCCACATAATCTCCCAAAAAATTGGGAATCTCGCAAGGAGATCAAAGAGTGACTTTTGATCACTTTATTTACTATTTTGCATAGGCTAACTTAAATACTCTATCAGTTCTCATTCTATTAAAACACTAAAAACATAACTTTTATTATATTAACTCTTAAACCTCTATTTACCACTAATTTAAAAACCTGTCGCTATCCTCATCATTTATCCATTTTTGCTTCTGAAAAGTGGGAATAACTCCCTTTCTATCATCCAAGTCTGGTGGAATCCCCACTATTTACATGGAGGTGCCTTATATCTATGCAATGTACATAGCTTCTGTAAGGAGATCCGAAGCCAAAAAACTATTGGGCAGTCGTCCCTATCTCGTAGCCACAGAACAATAAGGGCCCTTGTGAACACCGTCTGCAGCCAGGTGGGACACTTGTAGACAGTGGTGAGAGATCACAATTTAAAACGTCATGCCTGACCTCGCCGAATGTTTAGCAGTCTAAAACCTTGGCTTTATCAAGGCCTTTGAGGTCCGATCACATGGTGGTCTGAGACTCACTTCCTTTTATATCATGTTAGGTAAACACCCCATACAGGTGCTCACCAATTAGCCATCAGAGAATCCACATAAAGCCCACTCCCTCCTCTCTGAGCCATTCCCCATTTTTAATGGAACACGACAGGGCTGCCCCCTCTCGCCCCTTCTATATATACTAGTCATGGAGAACCTGTTGGTATCCATTAGAGCTAACCCCGAATATTAAATGGATTCACCATTGGAGCGCTGAACACAAATGTTCGCATTTGCAGATGACCTAATGGTATTATTGTTTCTAATCACAACATTTTCACTTCACAGCCCTAATGTTCGTCATATCGCATTTGGATGTTGGTCCAATTTTAAGATCAAAAACTCTTCCAAATCAGAAGCGCTTAATGTTGGTTCTCTCTTCTGCGGAGGCGATTTGCTCTCCTTCAATTTGAACTTTTCCCTTTTATCTCTTGGCCCAGGAAGGGTATAAATTAATTAGTGTGTTCAGATCTATGCTGACCTCTCCAAATTATTTACAGATTAATTTGTTCCTCTTCTGAACCAGACAAGCAAAGACTTAGACACCTTGGGCTAAAAAGACTTTCTTGGGTTGTAGAATAAATGCTCTCAAATCTGTCGGTCCTGCCGAAAATTTTTTATTTATTTCAAACATTTCCGATCCCATTTCCCCTCCCTCATTTTGGAAAAACCTTCATAGGTGTTTTTCCATGTTTGTTGGGTACCACCCGTAAAATCCTAGAATTGCATATGATGTGTTGACCAGGCCTAAAGAGGCGGGAGGGAGTAGGTCTCCCAGACTGTAGGCTGTATCATCTGGCTGCTCTGGCCTATGCTCGCTTCTTAGCGCTGGCTTTCTGGATAATAGAGGGTGGTGTGGGCACAGCTGGCGGCGAACTATGCTTCGTTCGGTGGCGGTTACTCCCCTGGATCTGGAATCCCTCACTTATTCATCAAAGCTCTCATCCTCCTTTAGCACAAGACACAACTTGGCTACCCTCTATGTCTTACAGGCATTCGTTTTGTTCTAATTGAACGTGAAGGCCCTTGTGTGCCGATCTCTGGACCACCCCAGACTTCCCCTGGTGGCGTCTTCGGCCTCGCTTTTCTAGGGGTCAGGAAAAGCCTACTCCCTTACGCTTCCTCAACTTTAATTATAGCAGCGGGGGCACAGGCTGAAAATCCTACCAGATATATTATGGGCGAGGTGATATTTCCGCAGGAGCTTTTCTTCCAATACGCCCAGCTTTCTCATTTCTTTTGGCAAAAATGAATAAAATTGGACCTGACCAGGCCGCTGACAGATTTGAGAGGCTTGCCTTAAGCCTCCTCTAGTCCGTGTCATGCACTCTCCTCTTGGTGTTACAAGGTTGCTACTCTCCGTTCCCGCCTCCTCCAAGCGGGGGGGGGCCCGTATTATTTGTAATGCATGGGAAATTGAGTTGGGACTCTCCCTTCTCTGATCTTTCAATGCGTAGATGCTTTCAGCTGCCCAAAGGCTTAAATAGCCTCTAAGTATCCAAGAAAACATGTTACAAAAGTACTTTCCAGGTTGTTACAGGGGTACCTGCTGTTTTGCACCAAATTTGAATAAGTCGCTTCTGACCGCGTGTTGGAGATGTGGGAGTGGGAGAGGGCACGAGCGCCCATTTGGTGGGGTTGTCCCTCAGCTAATGGGATTCTGGTCTGCAGTCAATAGGAGTGGAGCAAGGAAAAACTAACAGGAGTAGCAATTCCCCAGATACTACAGAAGCTCTGCTGCTCTTACATGTTCGGACATGCCCACAAAAATTAGATTCAAAGAAATCTCTCCTCCGTTTTCTTGTTGCAGGGCTGCTAAACAGTTCATTCCGCGGAAGTGGGAAATCTCTCACACCTCCCTCAATAGTGGGTGGTATGCAGGAGTTTGATTCCATGCAGAGAAGGAGGAGCTGATCTAACATAGTGTTGGATCAAACTGCTAAGGTCCTACTGCGACTTGGTTTTACTGGACCACCTTTAAATCTTCTCAGCATACCTCTCCATCTGCTAGCTAAAAGTCCCTTTTTTCTTGATTGATTAGTCGGGTCTTGGTTGGGGGTTTACCGCCCAAAGTTTGAAGACCCCCCCGTGGGGGTGAAGGAGATATTTGGGGCCCAAGCAGTATTATCCCGGACATGGCATAGGACTTGGGGGTCATCATGGGGTCTTGTCCTTTCCCCCTTCCTTCCCTTCCCTCCCCTCTTGTTGTCTGTAAGGTCCGCGTGCTCAGTGTAGTGTGTAATTCGTCTATGAATAACTGTTCTTATCTACTGTACCCCAGTTGGAGGTTGGGGTGTTTAGATTCACCTTTTATACCCATATGTGGAATAGACAGATAGCTTACCGCCCGTAATACTTGTTTACAGTTTTTATTTTCATAACGCTGGTCGATGTATTAATTGTTAGATACACCTCTTGTTACCTGGACATTACTTGATGCGGAATACTCCCGCACGTATGTTATGTTGCTTTATGTTACTTCTATCTCTTAATTAAAATTACGATTTAAATTTAAAAAAAAAAAAAAACATCTGCCCATACTGTAACACCACCACCACCACCAAAGGCTCATCTGGTGACAGCAATGGCTGATGCACAGCGCTCTCCTTGACATATCCACTTTGGTCGTGGGGCCATCATTGCTGCCTACAGAGTGAAATTAAACTTTTATACTGAATCAGCATGAGGGGACAACTGGTCCCTCATCCTTGACAGTCGTCTAGCATGCAGATCAAACTGATGTAAATGGCCAATGGCCAAATGCCAATGGTCTGATGTGACACTTGTTTGCCTTTCACCTACCTTAAATGTGCCTGGAGTTGTGTGGCATTCATCATCAAGTTCAACAGAGCATTGTTTAGTGAAGCAATCATCAGTGTGTAGTGTTGAGGCGATTTTTATCGGCAAAGTTGAAATCGGCAAGGTTTTATGGTGTTCGAAATTTCCCAGATCATGGCGATATTTAAGGTTAAAATCTGAGACATCTATCTATTAAGATCGCGCCATTTTTTCGGCGCTTCCTGTAATTTTGGAGGGCCAGCAAATCTGATTACATGAATAGAGCAGGGTGAGATGTGTGTTGGCGAAACGTCATTGGACTGGGTGTGTATGGTTGCGAATGGCATGGAAAAAAATTCACATGTCCTCGTTTTACATAGAAACAGCGTTTCCTGTGTCAGCATCAGTGTCTCTCAGCGTCTCATAGGGATAGGACCTGCGCTCTGCCTGATGGCAAAAGCTCAGCGATTATGTTGTCTACGTCACCGGCCACTTTATTAGGTTCACCAGGCAAGTAATGGGTTGGAACCCCCTTTAGCTTCAGATACTTACTCAATTCTTGTGGCATAGATTCAACAAGGTGTTGCAACGGATGGGCTCAATTTGATTACCAAGGGGCCAAAGAGTGCCAAGAAAATATTCCCCACACCATGACACCACCACCACCAGCCTGAACCGTTGATACAAGGCAGGAATTGGATCCAGTTTCATTTGTTGACGCCAAATTTGGACCCTACCATCCGAATGTCGCAGCAGAAATCAGATTATCATCAGACAGGAAACGTTTTTCCAATCTTCCTACTGTCTAATTTCGATGGAGCGTGGGCAAATTGGAGCCTCAGTTTTCCTGTTCTTAGCAGAAAGGAGTGGCACCGGTGTGGTCTTCTGCTGCGTAAAGGCCCATCGGCCTCAAAAGTTCGCCGTTTTACTGTGCATTCAGAGTGCTCTTCTGCCTACCTTGGTTGTAACGGTGGCTACTTTGAGTCACTGTTGCCTTTCTATTCAGCTCGAACCTGTCTGCCCTTTTCCTTTGACCTCTGGCATAAAACAAAGGCAATTTTCCGCCCACAGGGACTGCCGCTCACTGGTTGTTTTTCTTTTTCGGACCATTCTCTGTAATACACCTAGAGTTGGTTGTGAGTGAAAATCCCAGTAGATCCAGCAGTTTTGAAATAATCAGACCAGCCCTTCTGGCACCAACAACCATTGCCACGTTCAAGGCACTCAATTCATCTTTCTTCCCCATACTGATGCTCGGTTTGAACTGCAGGAGATTGTCTTGACCATGTCTTACATGCCTAAAAGGCACTAAGGTTGCCGCCATGTGATTGGCTGATTAGAAATTTAAGGTGTTAACGAGCAGTTGGACAGGTGTACCTAATAAAAGTGGCCGGTGAGTGTATTCTGCACCAGAGAAACCTTACGATTAGTGTGATCTTCCAATTTAGTTAGATTAGAGATTTGAAGATTTTTATGTAGTTAGCTAGAGGAATTTTATAGGAGCAATCTACCCGCTGTAAATTCACGGCGGGGGGAGCAGGGGGGGTGGGGGGGCCCGCGGCGCGAACACAGACAAGCTCTATCTATTAAGAACCGCTGGGATTAACTGTTCACCAAGTATTAGTGTAGACTATTGTAGTGGAATATCTTTATTATTAACAGTTTGCTATTGAAATATTTTCCTGATATTGGGCAGCCTGTAACTTTTTATTGGATACACATCATTTCTAGTAACTGCAAGGTCTCTTTGTTAGCTGCAAAACTCCACTTTTATTATCAGTATACAGTTCAGATAGGTGTTTCATTTTTCTATATTTTACCCATTTCCACCTGTGGACTGTTGATATATCCACCTTGCAGTTAAATTACAATACAGCAAATCTTGTAGTCAGCACAGGTTGTTTTGTTGCCATAATATCCGTGTATCGTACGATAAATAACAGTTACGTGTTTTTTGGACTTGTGCACAACCAGCATTGGTTTCATTGACGCCAGCTCGTACGTAAACGTAATATCTTAATAAAAGCATATGTAATATGCACCACAGGTGAATTGAAAGGTGCAAAAAAAATATCAGTTTTTTATTTCAAACATAAATCAGGTTCGTGTTTTTTGACTTTTGCGCACCAGCATTGTTCATTGGACGCAGATCTACGTAAATCTTAAAACAGCAATTCTATATTCACCACTAGTGAAGTTGAAGAGATGCAAAAATACCGTTTATTATATCAAAAACCATAAACAGTTTACGTGTTTTGGACTTTTGGCACATCCCAGCATTGTTTCATTGGACGCTGCATCTACGTAAATCTTATAACAGCAATTCTTTTCAGTCACACCAACAGGTGAAATGAAAGGTGCAAAAAATACGTGTATTATACGAAATAAACATATTACAGATACAGTACATAACAGGACTCCCTTTTTCCCCGGCACTTTTTTTATATGGGGGTCAGATAGGTTTAATTGGGTTCATTCTGCGGTCCAGGACAGGGTTTAGATCAATGTCCAGTGAAACTAAATGGTGGTGAAAAGACTCCTTTTTGCGGCACTTTTTAAATCTGGGGGTCATGCAGGTTTGGGGCTACATGCTGCGTTCCAGGTCAGGGATATTCAATGTCAGTTCAAAGTATACATTGATGGTTCAAATTCATACTGCCTTCTGCACTTTTTAAGTTGTGGGTGATGGGGGGTTTACAGGGTCATGCTGCTGGTGATACATGGACAGGGGATAGTGAATGGTCTGTGGACTTTTTGTCTGTGACTTTTTTAACCTAAGTGTGTTGCCTAGGATGTAGCAAAGTAATCCATTGACTAGTTGTGGATGTTATTTTTCAGCTTTCTCCCGGCCTTGTTTGGGTGTAATAATGAAGGGTGTTGTTGCTCTCCCATATTCTTTAATGGTAATGACATAAATCGATGCTCACTATCGAAAAAAAACCATATCGGATAGCGGCGACTATCGGACCTATCGATTGATCTCGTAGCCAACGCATCAGCTCATACACTATCAGGTGTTGTGATGGGAGCCAAAGGACGTCCACTTACTTTCCTTTCTGTGATTCTTCCAGTCTCTCTGTACCTCTGTTGTAACCTGCTGATGACACTGTGTGAAACTCACAGTGGCCACCTTCGTCTGAGAGCATCCAGGTTGAAGCCTTGCAATGGCAAGGTACTGTTCCTAAATAGTTAGGTGCTGTATCATGATGTCAATGTGTAAACAGCATAAACTCCCTTAACTTATTGGGTGATTCAGTGGCTTCGTAAGAAGCATTTCAAGGTCCTGGAGTGGCCTAGACAGTCTCCAGATCTCAACTCTTTTATGAAAACCTTTGGGAGGGAGTTGAAAGTCCGTGGTTGCCAGGGGACAGCCCCAATAATCACTAGCTCTAGAGGGAGATCTCATGGAGAATCGTCAAACCATACGAGCAACAGTGTGTATGCCATCCTTGTGAAGGAATTACAGAAATCGTTTGACCTCTGTCATTTTTTTTTTTTGGCCAAACTAAAAGATATAACAAAGAGTGAGAGGGAACTTTTGTTTATTGACCATATTACTTATTTTTCCACCATTAATTTGCCAAAACAAAATTCTTTCCAACTCAGACAATGTGACTTTTCTGATTTCGTTTTCTCATTTTATCTATCATAGTTGAGGTCGACCTATGATCGTCTAGTATTATTTCTCATTTCTTTTTAAGTGGGAGCAACTTGCACACAACTTGGATGGCTGACTAAATACTTTTTTTCCCCACTGTAAGTGCTGCCAGCATTGCTGCAGAAGTTAAAGAGATGGGAGGTCAGTATGTCAGGGCTTACTCCGTATGCTGCATACTACATCAAATTGGGCTACATGGCTGACACCCAGCAGGAGGGCTTTTTGAAAGATGATGCACAAGAAAGCTCACAGTTTGCTGAAGACAAGCAGACTAAAGACATGGATAACTGGAACCATGTCCATGTGTCATTAGGAGACCAAGATAAACTTAGTTAGTTCAATTGGTGTCAAGCATGTGTGCAGCAAACAGAAGGAGTACAAAGACAAGTGTGTCTTGCCTACAGTCGAGCGTGGCATAGGAGTGTCATAGTTTTTGGCTACTTGTGTGGGTGCTACTGTGGAGGAGTGACAGTTCAGTGTCGAGAAAACATGTATGCCTTAAATGTTTACTGTGACATGCTGAATGCAGAGCTGATCCCTTTCGGTGAAAACTGTGCCACAGGACACTATTCAAACATGATACCAACCCAAAACACCTCCAAGACAACCCTTGCCTTACCAAAGAAAATAAAGGTAAAGGTGCTGGACCGTCCAAGCATGTCTCCAGACCTTAAATGGGTTGTCTCACTACATTGATTCATTTTACCTCAGTCCTGTTTTCTTGGTTTCACTCTGAATTCAGGGGCATGTTTACTGCGGCTTTCCACTAGGCTGCAGTAGAAGCCAGATCTGTAGCTATTGCAAAAAACCGTGCTGGCAGCCTTTTCAGGAAAGCTCAAACAGTTCCGTAGCTATAGCGACCAGAGGAGCTGATGGCAGTTCAATACAAAGAGGGGGCTTTCAACGATATAGGTAGGGAAACAGTTAATGGACACATATGGCCAACAGTGACTTGTTTTTGCAAGATTCTTTAACATAAAAAGCAGATACTCCTTGTAGTGAGACAACCCCTTTAACCCTTTTGAGTATCTGTGGGTCTTCCTGAAAAGAAAGGTGGAGGAGTGCAAGGTTTCTAACACCCACCAGCTCTGTGATGTCGTCATGAAGGAGTGGAAGACGATTACAGTAGCTGCAACCTGTAAAGCTCTAGTAACCTCCTTGCCCAAGAGAGTTAAGGCAGTGTTGGAAAATTATTTCGGCCACACAAAATATTGAAACTTGTCTATATTCACATAGGGGTGTACTCACTTTTGTTGCCAGTGGTAGAGACATTGATGGCTGTGTTGAGTTATTTTGAGGGTATGCCAAATTTTATTTCTGTTACGCATGCTGTTACAATGACTTTACCACATGTATTAATTGTATATTGTATCACCAAAGTGTCATTTTCTTAGTTTTTCTCCATGAAAACAAATAGAATATCAATATTTACAAAAGTGTGAGGGGTGTACTGACTTTGTGAGACACTGCATACACATGCCCATCACAATATGGTGACCAGAAAAGATAATAAATACTTCAACTGGGTGATGTTCCTTTATGTCACAATATGGCAACTGGAACTGATGACTGGAAACAATATTCGTTCATGCCTGTTGTGACATGGTGAAGAGAAATTAAGCTAAACATTATGCCATTGATATAATATTGGACATTGTTATGTTCCAGTTATACCAAGTTCTAAAAGATAGAGGAGTCGAAAGAGACCAATTTACTTTATCATAGAAATTGTTTCATATATATCGACACCACTGTGCGGCGAGCCAATGTAAGATATTATCCGGCCCCTGGAAGTGATGTCTACCTATGCTTTTGTATGGGCAGAATGACATATTCTATTTACTACTTTTTTATGTAACTATAAGTGATTGCCAGCATGGTTTTACTAAGGACAGAAGTTGTCAGGCCAACATGATCTGTTTTATTAGAGGAGAGTAGAAGCCTGGTTAGAGGGGCAGCTGTGGATATTGTGTTTTTATAAAACTTTTCCAAAAGGGCGTTGGACTAACTGTCCCTCTTAAGCATTTATTTGGATGAATGGAAATACCAATGGGTTAGAAAATACAGGTGTAATTGGATTTAAAAACTAATATTGGAGTGTACACAAAAGGAGTGGGTAGGTAAATGGAGATGAGCGAGCATTAATAAATAGTTCTGTGCGATTAGAACCTCGAACCTTTAGTGTGTTCGGTTTCAAGCTCTATTCGAACTAGTAACTAAAACTCGAGCCCCCCATTAAAGTCTTTGGGAGAAGATGTTTGATTAAATTTTTTACCTATAAGGTGAGGAGGATGCTGGGAGTTACCAATCCATAAATTCACGTAAACATGGATACGTGAACATTTACAGGCTATATTTACTTATTCCTTTCAATGGCTAAAACTGAAAAAGTTGAGGGCAGCTTTCAAGCAGGGGTGTAGCAATACTAGGGGCAGCAGTAGCAGCTTCTGTGGGGCCCTGCATCCTGAGGGGGCCCCCAAAAGCCCCTTTGACAAAATAGGAGATTTGGAGATAGTGTGTTATACAATTATGAACCTCCCAAAATTCTGCAAAAAAACGTAGCTTTTGGGCATTGAGTATGAATTTAGCAAATCACAAGCCACTCTGTATATAATATTTTAATCCATGGGGTTTATATGTGAGTTAGGCATTATGTGAGACTGCAAAATGTCACAAATAATCCACGCTTCTATGTGTGGGAAAGATGCAGCCAGCTCTACCAAACTTCCCTAACATATTGCTGTCTATGGAAAGGTAAATGCTATCTATACTTAAGAAGCAGTCTGTAACAGTACAGATGAGTGAGATAGAAAATGGCGTTAAGTCAATACAGTGAAATATATACATGGTCATGTTGATTTTAGTTGCCTATTGGTGCCGTTACAATCAGCGATGACAATAAATGTTTTGTTTCGTGGTTCTAATATTGGAGAGTTCTCTTAGAACTTAAACTTTTCTAGAACGGCTCGAATTCAAACAGTTAGTCATTAATTGTGCCCTTCTTCCTCTTCCTCTTATTCTAATTGTAGACCAGGAATTTTTCCTTTTCTTTAGTACACGTAGGTTTAAGTGCTGTAATGCTTCTTGGCACTTGTTGAGCTATTTTTTTTTTTTAAGTTTTTTTGTGATATGTAGGGCTTTATTTGTCTGTAAATTTTTTAATAGATTTTTTTTTCTATAAAAGGGAACAAAGTCTGTTTTCACATTTGTTTATTATATGTTTACAGAAATCAAGTGCACTAAAAATGTTGTGTTATGCGTGCAGACCCGTTTTTAAATGCTGATATAAAGTTTTCTGCGTTGGCGCTATTAAAACGTTCGCAGGTCTGAGCTGTCAGTTATTTATTTTTATTATCACTTTAATTTTTTATGTATTTTTTTTAAACTCTGGCCTTTAGGAGGCATTTTTACATAACTTGATTTTCATTTTTACTAGTTTTGCCTGCAACTGAAACTAATATATTATCCCAGGTCACAGGAAAAATACAACATCTAGCACTAACTGCAGAGTTTTTCTGGGACTGATAAGACCCAGAAGCTTCTGCAGTCATTTAGTCCCTGCAGTCACCTGACCAACAGGGCTGAGAGGCAGGAAGTCTTGAGGCTTCTAGCTATTCTGTATATAACTGTGAAAGTGACCATGTAGGGATAGATGCTGACTGATACATAAGGCCTCATGTATGAAAATGGTCTAGGTCTAAGACTTTCTTTGTTGTACTGTGTTAGCCATAGAAAGCAGTAAAGAGCAAAGAATTCAGGTGATACAATTTGGAGGCTAACTGAGTATATTGGATGATATACTTTAAGGTATACTTCAACATATAGCCTCTAACATGTATCACCTGAATTCTTTGCTCTTCTACTGTGTTCTACCAATGGGTTCTGCTAAACATAATTGCTTTGCAATAATAAGAACTTAGGTAATATTGGTCCTAAATATAATCTCCCAATGTGAGTGGTTGGACTCTTTCTGGTGTGATGCCAGGAAGATACCACATAAGATTGGCTATATCTTGAGCTTACTGGGGTGCTTATGGAAAGATGACTGGTCCTCTTTATCAGATAATTATGATTTTTTAGCACTCTACCACCTGTTGTTTGCCCGATTTAGCCTGTAGTACACTGGTATTTCTCATTCACAGTACCTAATATACACTGTTCCTAGATTAACATCACTTGCTATCGATGGCCTAGCAGGTGCTGATGCACTTCCGACTGCAGACTTGATGCATTCCTCTGTGGATGGAAGTTGCGTTCTATGCATGCGCTGACCATGTTATCCGTTTCAACACCCAGCAGCGCAACTCACCTGTGCTGCTCACCCGTGGCCTATGAAAATGTCTCCTTACACCATGCTTCAGACATCTCCTATGCTCCTGTCCCCATTAACTTCTTACCAGGTCTGTACTGCATTTTTCATAATGTCTCATATACAATTTCCCTACCCACTCTACCATACTTCTTGATCTGATCAACTCCCTACCTACTCTACCATAACTTTATGTTTCTCCCACTACTCACTTCATTTAGACTGCCTACCCCATATACTCTGTAGCTGTCTGCCCCAGTTATACCTCTCCATACCCTGTATCTGCATCACCTTATATACCATGTCTTCCCCCCCAGGCATACTACTTTCTTATAGTCTCCATTTGCATCCCCTTATATTCTATATAATCTTTTTATATATGCCCTTCACTCCTACTTTGCCCTCCTTCCACTACCGCAGTTTTCGTCTCTCCATTGTCACCCTACTCTATCCCACCTATTACCTATACTTCCTACTCCTTTCTCATTTGTTCTATTCTCTCTCACTCCATATGTGATATTTACGCATTTTTTTTTTATTTCCAGACATGAGGAAGACCAGCAGACCTGAAACATTTCTCTAGTCTAGATTACCCATACTGTCTCATTCTTAAATTTTGCACATAATGGAGATTTGTCTATTTTTTTCCAGTACTGTAATAAATGCAACTATTTTCCACAAATATCTGTGGAGTGCTGAGGAATCATTATTATCTTTGTGGTATGATGTCCAGGACTGGGACAAGGTATTCTGTTTCCCGAGCAAATAAGGTACATAGTTCCTCCCTCCCCCATGGGAAAATTCAGCCCCCTCCATGCCTACTTTCATCCCCTTCCTTTCTGGGATGAAGTGGCATCCTTGGCAGTTGCCTACCCATCATACCAGCCCTGCTGATGTCAGAAATGTGTTTGGAGCTTTGAGACAATCAGAAATCTCCTAAATGGTGCTCCCTCTCCCCTCTCACAGCATTAGAAAACAGCATGCCTCCCTTCCTTTTCTCATCATTCAATAAATGTTTTAATCCAGATTAATTTTTTGCACCAAAAATAATTTTGGTGAAATTTACAGAGATCCAGGAAGAAGGGAAAATGAAGCTACTGGCTGCTGAAAATGGAGACATATGCCACTGTCCACTAATGAGATATATCATGAATCATCACACATTCTAACTACTGTATGCAATAACATTAATGGTAGGTGCACTATTAGAAAAAGAAAAAAAGTTAAACAAATAGAAGGGAAGACTGGATGAAAAAATTAAGCTGAACTCATATCCCTTATATAAGAAACATTATTATTCTGATTTTCATCTCATGATCTGATCTGAATGAAGGCTCATTCAGTCAATCAGTGGTGACTTATTCTGCATCTGGGTGAGCAATCATTTTTTGTCAAGTGCAGACCAAGAAAGGAAGATCAGTAAGACTGTAGGAACATGTGGACAGCAGCATCTGGGGCTCAGGGAGTTTAGTTATGGATAGTTTATATCCCTTGGAAAACCCTTTTAATACAGTGCAAAAATGTTAAAACAAGAAGCAAATCTACACTGATAAAAAATTCTATCAAAGGACACCTCTTGCAAGAGGAACATAGAGATATACTGTACTAGTATGTCTTCTTCAGGGTTAGAAGAGATGATGTAGACTGAATGGAAAAGTGATTGGAAAAATAATATATTTAATATAATAATATTTAGACTTTATTACAATACAGGTTGCCTGATGTGCTTGTATTCCTAAGTATAAAATATATTATGTGAAACACTAAGAAGAATCCAATAGGGTGACATGTATGAATGGGGCTGTGCTAGAAGTCAGGCGTATTTTCAGCTCAACATCAGGCGAAGCCCCGTTCATGATAGGTGTAAATGCCCCCCACGCCGATATCAGGCGCATTACAGGACGCCCGTGGCACTTTGTAATTCGCCTGATTTTCGGAGGTATGTGGGAGGGGGGGGACTCACTAGAACCGTACGAAGCAACATATTCATAGCTTCATTACGGCAATTCTAGGCTCATTACTACTGGAACAGGTAGAGCACTTTCAAAGTGGTATACCTGAGCCAGAAATGTCGTATTAGCGCTAGAATGAACCTGATTTATGACCCGCTGTAGAGCAGGTTCATTAATCAGGCGCATTCTACACTAATATTATGTGGATGAAAATTGGCGTTTACACGCAAAAGTCATTCATGTCGCCCTTATTCTTCAAAGCACTAAATAGAGACTCTATGGGCGACATGCATGATTTTTGGCTCCAAAACGCCATTTTTTTTGTCGCATTAGTAGCGTAGAATGCGCCTGAATCTATTAACCTGTTCTACTGCAGGTCATAGATTTAGCGTTTTCTAGCTACAAAATGACAACTCAGGCTCAGGTAACCCACTTTTAAATTAGTCTGCCTGTTCCAGCAGTAATACGCCACACTAAAGTCATAAATGTGTAGCTTCATACAGTTGTAATGCACCCCGCCTCCAGCACGCCCCCCGATCTCAGGTGCATTACAAAGTGCTGAGTATGCTCTGTAATTCACCTGATACTGGAGTGCACCTGATTATAAATATAACGAACACAGGCGAACACAGACAAGCTCTATAAAGAATACTGGATAAAGTTCACCAAGACTTAGTGTAGACATTGCACTGCAATAGCTTTATTATTAACAGTTTTCTATTGAAATATTTCCTGCATATTGGGCAGCCTGAACTTATAGGATACACATCTTTTCTTGTAACTGCAGGTCTCTTTGTTAAGTGCAAAACTCCACTTTTATTATCAGTATACATTTCAGAAAGGTGTTCATTTTCAATTTTGCCCATTCCCCCCTTTGTTGATTTTATCCCCCTTGCATTAATTTAAACCCAGCAATTTTATAGTCACCAGGTGAATTAAAAGGTGCCAAAAATATTTGTATTATAAAATAGACAAGCTCTAAAAAGTATGGATAAGTTCACGGGATTAATGTAAAATTTGTGAAATTAGCTTTATTATTAACAGTTTTACTGAAATTTTTCTGGAAAATTGGGTTGCCTGAACTTGAGGATACACATCTTTTTAGTAAGCAGGTTCTTTGTTGGTGAAAAAACCCCAAATTTTATTTCAGAAAACATTTAGATAGGTTTTCATTTTCATTTTCCCCTTCACCTTTGTTGATTATCCCCTTGCACTTAAATTTGATCCAGCAATTTTATGTCACCACAGGTAAATTGAAGGTCCCAAAAAATATCTTGTATTAGAAAAAATAACGTAGTGTTTTTTTACTTTGGCGACTACAGCTTTTGTTCTTGGGGCAGCTTGCATTAAATCTGAATCCAGAAATTTTATGTCACACAGGTGAATTAAAGGTCCCAAAAATATCTTGTATTATAAAATACAAAGTATGTTTTTTGATTTGGGGCATAAGCTTTGTTATTGAGGCAGTTTTTGACTTAAATCTAATCCAGAAATTTTTTATAGTCACACAGGTGAATTAAAAGGGTGCCAAAAATATTTGTATTATAAAATACATAACGATAGGGTTTTTTTTTTTACTTTGGGCACTAAAGCTTTGTTATTGAGGAGCTTGCACTTAAATTTGAATCCGAAATTTTATAGTCCCCACAGGTGAATTGAAAGGTGCCAAAAATATCTTGTATTATACGAATACATAACAGATACGTTTTTTTTTGACTTTGGCGCAAAACAGCTTTGTTCATTGAGGCCTCTTGCACTTAAATTGAATCCAGAAATTTTATAGTCACCACAGGTGAATTAAAAGGTGCCAAAAATATCTTGTATTATACAAAAAACATAACAGATACATGTTTTTTGACTTTGGCGACTAAGCTTTGTTCATTGAGGCAGCTTGCATTAAATTTGAATTACAGCAATTTTTTAAGTCACCACAGGTAAAATTGATAGGTCCCAAAATTCCTTGTATTATCCGAAACATTTAAGATAGTGTTTTTTCAACTTTGGCGAGGCCAGCTTTGTTGATAGATCTACTTTGCAGTTAAATTTTGAATCCAGCATTTTGTGTCCCCACAGGTGAATTGATAGGTGGCAAAAATACCTTTTATTATCCGAATACATTTCAGATACGTGTTTTTTCACTTTGGCGCAGGCCAGCTTTGTTGATAGATCTACTTTGCAGTTAAAATTGAATACAGCAATTTTATAGTCACCACAGGTGAATTGATAGGTGCCAAAAATTCCTTGTATTATACGAATACATTTCAGATACGTGTTTTTTTCACTTTGGCGCAGGCCAGCTTTGTTGATAGATCTACTTTGCAGTTAAATTCGAATCAGCAATTTTGTAGTCACCACAGGTGAATTGATAGGTGCCAAAAATACCTTTTATTATCCGAATACATTAAGATACGTTTTTTTTTCACTTTGGCGCAGGCAGCTTTGTTTGATAGATCTATTTGCATTTAAAATTTGAATACAATAATTTTATAGTCACCACAGGTGAATTGATAGGTGCCAAAAATACCTTGTATTATCCGAATACATTTCAGATACGTGTTTTTTCACTTTGAGGCGGAGGAGGAAGATGAGGAAGATCAGTTTGCTAGTGCCCCTCAACCAGAGGTTTGGGGAAAATAAAGGTCCATCTCTCACATGAGTGCTTGGATGCTCCTTTTTCCCGAACATGATCCTCGCATTAAGGGCCCATCAAAATGAACAACAGTTACTGGGTGGCCACCCTCCTGGATCCCGTACAAACAAAACTCAGCACTTTCCTTCCACCACCCAAATAGAGAGTAAAATGCAGGAAATGGAGACTTGCTCATTGATAAAACTGGAGACATTGTTGGTCTGCTTCACGTTCCCAAATGTCACGGTGGAACAAATCAGCGACGTGACAGCAATAGAGTGCCAAACTAGGCGTAGCGGCAGCAGCAGCAGCAGGAAAGGGGGCAGAAGCTAATGGGTGACCTCTGGCAATCTTTGTTTCCCACTCACCATGCATGAAATGGTCAGGGCACACATCCAACACCGAGACCAGCTTAAGATCATGGTGCAGACTATCTGCGTCTCAACACCGATGTTTTGTATGTGTTCCGGACCCATAGATTTCTGGGTATCAAATGGAGGGAATGGCCGAGCTGGCTGTCACGCCATAGAGGTGTTGTCCTGCCCAGCAGCCAGCGTCATATCTGAGCGGACCTTCAGCACAGCTGAAGGAGTCTTTACAGACAAAAGCACCCGGCTTTCACAGATAATGTGGATCGTTTGACTTTCATCAAGATGAATCAGGCATGGATCTCTGATGATGTTGTGGCCCCAATTGCCGAGGTCACCGATTTAGTTGCCGGTCTACTTCACATTCCTCTTCAAACAGAAATGGTCCTCTTGAAAACTTTTTTTTAAAATGATCATTTCTTACTGCAATTTTTATTTTCTTTTCCCAACAGTTCATTTTGCTGGTTTTGCTGTGAGGAGACTGTAAAAGACAGCAAAGTTTCATGACAACACCGTATTCCATCTACTCACGTTATCTTTAGAAGTTTTCGCATTGTCAATGGTTTTGAGGTCATGTTGCTGTGAGATACAGCTATAATTATGGTCCTTTGGAACAGAAATGTGGCTTTTAAGTTGCATTTCTCCCTCACAATTTTTATTAGTGGCTGAGAAGTCATATTTATAATTTTTTGGGGTCATGTAGCTGTGAGATAAAGCAATAATCATGGTCCTTTGGCACAGAAATGTGGCTTTTAAGTGGCATTTCTGCCTCACAATTTTTAATAGTGGCTGAGAAGTCATTTTATATTTTTTTGGGGTTCATTTAGCTGTGAGATACAAAAATAATCATGGTCCTTTGGAACCCAAAATGTGGTTCTTAGTGGCATTTCTCCATCCCAATTTTAAAGTGGCTGAGAAGTCATTTTTAATTTTTTGGGTCATGTGCTTTGAAATGTTTGAAATACTACAGGTCTATTATAAAAAAATGTTGTTTTAACAGACATTTGTTCTTCAAAAATTGTCCAAAGTGGCTCAAGGGTCATGCTTTGAATTTTTGGGGGCATTTTGCTTTGAAATGTTATTTATACTACAGGTCTATTTTTAAAAAAATGTTGTTTCTAACGACATTTGTTCTTCTCAATTGTCCAAGTGATCAAGGGTCATGCTTTGAATTTTTGGGGGCATTTTGCTATGAATGCAGTTATTACTACAGGTCCTATTATAAAAAAATGTTGTTCTAACAGACATTTGTTCTTCACAATTGTCCAAAGTGGCTCAAGGGTTCATGCTGTGAATATTTGGGGGCATTTTGCTTTGAAATTCAGCTATTACTACAGGTTCCTATTATAAAACAATGTTGTTCTAACAGACATTTGTTCTTCACAATTGTCAAGAGTGGCTCAAGGGTGATGGTGCTGTCAGAAACGGGAAATAGGTAGGGACACTGTTAATGGACACATATTGCAAAATGACTTGTTTTTGCAAGATCTTTAACATAGCTATAATCCCTGTATTGGGGAAAACCCAAATTTAATACAATGACAAAAAGAGAAACAAAGACATGGGGGGGATTCCATCTATTTTAAAAATGTTTTTTCTAGAATTAAACTACTAAAAACTTGCATGTACAAAAAGTGGTAAAAAATTCCTCTGAATTGTCCCAAGGGAGGTACAGGAAAAACTTGCCCAGATGTAGGTTATTCAGGGGGACATGGAGTATGGAGCAGGACAGAAAACAAAGTACAGGGGACAATTTCCCTCAGCACGTTGAGTAAAATAAAAAAAAGAATGCCAAGAAAAAGGGCACCTGGGTGTAACAGGAGCGTTAACCACCAATATTTCCAAGTGAAGCTCAATTGGTCCACACTCATACGGGGGGGGCAAGCGCTACCAGGACAGGGACAGTATATGTTCCCGTGAAACTAAATGGTGGTTGAAAGGGCTCCTTTTCCCGGCACTTTGGGAAACTGTGGGTCAGACAGGTTTAATGGTCTCTGCGGTTTCAGGAAAAGATATAGTCAATGTCCAGTTCAACTAAATTGGTGGTTGAAAGATTTCCCTTTTTTCGGCAACTTTTTATTTGGGGGTCATGCAGGTTTGGGGCTCATGCTGTGGCCAGGACAGGTATAGTCATGTCAGTTGAAACTAAAATGATGGTTGAAAGACTCCTTTTTCCGGCATTTTTAATCTGGGGTCATGCAGGTTTGGGGGGTCATGCTGTGGCCCAGGAAAAGGTATATTCAATGTCCCGTGAAACTAAAATGGTGGTTGAAAGACTCCTTTTCCCGGCACTTTTGAATTTTGTTGGGTCAGGAGGTTTATGGTATTCGGGGCACAGGACAGATTATTAGTCAATGTCCAGTTCAACTAAAATGGTGGTTGAAGGACTCCTTTTTCCAGCACTTTTTAATCTGGGGGTCATGCAGGTTTGGGGTCATGCTGTGGCCCCGGACAGGTTAGTCATTTTCCAGTTCAACTATAATGGTGGTTTAAAGACTCCTTCTTTCGTTACTTTTTAAATCAGGTGTCATGCAGGTTTGGGGCTCATGCTGCGTTCCAGGACAGGGATATTCAATGTCCAGTTCAAGTAAGATGATGTTTCAAATCATACTGCCTTCTGGCACTTTTTAATTTGTGGGTGATGCAGGTTTAAGGGTCATGCTGTGGTACAAGACAGGGATAGTGAATGTTGTGTGTTTTTTTTTCTGTGGCTTTTATAACCTAAGTGTGTTGCCTAAGATGTAGCACGTATCCATTTGACTGTTGTGGATGTTAATTTCAGCTTCTCCAGCCCTGTTTGGGTGTAAGAATGAAGGTGTTGTTGCTCTCCCATAGACTTTAATGGTCATCGCTCATAATTGACTGCTCACTATCGACTATCTTGTCGATGATGGTCGACTATCGACCATCGACCGATGTCGATGGTCAACGTAATCGCTCAACACTAACCAGGATCCCTGCACAACACTCAGTACACAGCACTGCTGCAAATAGATATCCAAGCCAAGAATGAATCATATTAATGGCCCTTTGAAAAGTACAGAGGGAGAGACTATAGAGGGCGATGAGAAAAAAGCAAACCTATTAGACACTTTTTTCTCCACTGTATTTACCGAGGAGGATGAGCTTCCTGTTGAACAGAGGGATGAGTTAAACTCCAACTTAAAAGTTTCTTGTCTAACCCAGGAAGACGTGCAGCTCCGTCTTAAGAAGATTAAAATAGACAAAACCCCAGGTCTAGATGGCATACACCCACGTGTCCTAAGGGAGTTAAGTGATGTCATAGATAGGCCCCTATTCTTAATATTTATGGACTGTCTAATAACGAGGTATGTCCCAAAGGATTGGCATATAGCAAATGTGGTGCCAATATTCAAAAAGGGGTCAAAAAGTGATCCAGGAAACTTTAGGCCGGTAAGTTTGACCTCTGTTGTAGGTAAAATGTTTGAAGGTTTTCTCAGAGATGATATCCTGGAGTATCTCACTGAAAATAAATGTATAACGCCGTTCCAGAATGGGTTTATGAAGGATCGGTCCTGTCAGACTAATCTCATCAGCTTCTGTGAGGAAGTCAGTGCAAGACTGGATCGGGATGAGGCACTGGATGTCATATATCTAGATTTTTCTAAAGCATTTGATACGGTGCCGCATAAAAGGTTGGTAAATAAAATGAGAATGCTTGGACTGGGGGGAAAATGTGTGCAAGTGGGAAAGCAACTGGCTCACTGATAGAAAACAAAGGGTAGTATTTAACGGTACATACTCAGACTGGATTGCTGTTACTAGTGGGGTACCACAAGGGTCAGTATTGGGCCCTATCCTCTTCAACATTTTCATTAATGATCTTACACAGGGATTACACAGTAGAATATAGATCTTTGCAGACGATACTAAGCTCTGTAAAGTAATCAACACAATAGAGCATAATGTGTTATTACAAAGGGATCTGGATAAGTTGGAGGCATGGGCAGGGAAATGGCTGATGAGGTTTAACACAGATAAATGCAAGGTTATGCACATGGGGAGGAAAAATCCATTACATGACTACATGTTAAATGGAAAAAGGCTGGGTAAAAGTGACATGGAAAAGGACTTGGGAATCCTGGTGGACAGTAAACTTAATTGTAGCAGCCAGTGTCAGACAGCATCTGCCAAGGCAAATAGGATCATGGGGTGCATTAAACGGGGCATAGAGGCACATGATGAGAATATTATTCTCCCATTATACAAGTCACTGGTTAGACCACACATGGAATATTGTGTACAGTTTTGGGCACCAGTGCACAGGAAAGACATTGTAGAGCTTGAACAGGTACAAAGGCGGGCAACAAAAATAATAAAAGGACTAGGTGGACTACAATACCCAGAAAGATTAGCAAGATTGGGGTTATTTAGTTTAGAGAAAAGACGGCTTCGGGGGGACATAATAAATATGTTTAAATACATCAAAGGTCAATATAGAGATCTCTCCCCAAGATTTATTTATACCCAGGGCTGTATCTAGAACAAGGGGCATCCTCTACGTCTTGAGGAACTAAAGTTCCTACATAAACATAGAAAGGGATTCTTTACTGTAAGAGCAGTGAGACTGTGGAACTCTCTGCCAGAGGAAATTGTCATGGTGAATTCACTGACGAAGTTCAAAAAGGGTTTGGATGCATTTTTGGAGCGTAATAATATAACAGGTTATAGTGTCTAAGATTCTGGAGAGGGGTCATTGATCCAGGGATTTTTCCGATTGCCAGATTGGAGTCAGGAAGGAATTTTTCCGAAAATGAGGACAATTGGCTTCTACCTCATTGGGGTTTTTTGCCTTCCTCTGGATCAACACCTTAGCACAACAGGCTGAACTGGATGGACGTCTCGTCTTTTTTCGGCCTTACAAACTATGAAATATGAAACCATGAAATGATAATCTTGTTTTTTTCTTTTAAAAAATACATATTAAGTATAAAATATATTTTTTTCATGGTCATGTAAATTTTGTGAGAGTATCAGGTTCTCATTGGGGTATCATGCTATGTACATCTCTCACGGGAACACTATTTTTTCATCAAAATAATGACCACCACAACAGAAACCTGATGGGCTCCGTTGCAGTCTGTCATTAAATGGATCCGGTGCTGCCTCTTTGACTGAACTTTCAATTAGAAGTTGATACAGATGTAAACCTCAGTTAAAAAGAGTTCCGTAATTTAATAAAATAACAGTTAAATGGAACCCAATTGGTAAAAATCAAGAAAAACCTAATACTTACCTTCAGGTCATCTGGAGTTCTACTGGATCCGCTCCTTGTCACTTTTTGTGCTGCATGTAAACACACAGAAAAGTATGTGCTCCATTCACTAACTATAGAGTAGAAGCCTCTTCTGTTTTCTGGGATGAGAACATAGAAGTAAAGAGGAGCAGATCCTTGGGAGCTCTGGAGCTGTAGTTGTGGGGCTCTTGTATTTTTATGCTGTGCATATCTTGCATCCACATACCTGTGTTGATAACAATAATATACGGGAGGATCCATATTTCCACCTAAAGTATCTGGCTGAGATCAATCGCCTTCTAATTGAGACCCACAAAGACATGGTGAAGCAACAGTAGCAGGTAAACCAGACTTTACAGCAGCAGGCCTTGACTGTGAGGCCAGAGGGGTCAACAGGTGAGTAGTTCACACCCCACCAAGTGGTACAAAATTTGCTGCACAAAATGACCAAAGATGATAACATTGAGGCTTGTCTTGGGACCTGCGAGGAGATTGTGGAGAGAGTGCATCTTTGCATACACCAGTAGATGGATGTCCTGGCCCCCTTCCTAACCGGCGAACCATAAAAGGCCTACCTCCACCTGAGGATTCAAGATGCCAAGGACTACGCCAAGCTGAGAGGGTAGATACTGGCCCGACTAAGGGTTACTCTGGTGGTGAGAGTTCAGAGAATCTACAAAGTTTAATCCTACAAAAGCAGTCCAGTCTCAGATGTATGACCTCTTCAATCTTACCAACAAGTGGCTGCAGCCAGAGACTCTCATGCCTGCCCAGGTGGTCGAGTGGGTTGTCTGTGACCGTTTTATTCAGACCCGTCCCATAAGGCTCCAGTAGTGTGTGTGGTAGACGGACCCCAAAAGTGTGGATGAGCTAGTTGCGGTTGTGGAGATATACAGTTCCACCAAGGAGTTCCATCAGGTACTACATCCCCTTTGGAACCAGCAGACGTCCCCACTCTGTAAAACTGTTCCTGATCCAAAAGAGAAGAGAAAATGTCCTGAAAAGGGGGGGGGGGGGTCATGATTTAGTGAAAGGGGGAAAGATCCACCACCTCTAAAAAGGACCCTTTAACTAAGACTCGGGGACCTCATCGTCTGCTGGTGGTACCAAGGACTAGGACATATGGTGGCATGTTGCCCAATAGAATGTGGCTTGGGGAGACATACCTAGTGGTTTACCAGGCCACCGCAGTCCACTCATGTTACTGCTGGGATTGACCGATGGGAGTTTACTGTTACAGTTAATGGATACTCTTTGCAAGCCCTCCTGGACTCTTGGAGCTTGGTGACCCTAATGCAAGCCAAGCTGGTGAATGCGGACTAACTCCACTCATGCCGCATAGTCGTAGTCTGTATCTATGGGGACACCAAGGACTACCCCACTGCCCTACTTAGAGTAAAGATTGCACAACATGAGGAGGCCGTTGTGGCAAGTTTACCCCACAGCACAATTTTTGGGTGCGTCTTTCCCTTGTTTTGGCATATGTGGGGAAATACAACAAATGCCTTGTATGATATTGTCCTGCTTGTACATGATGTATGTAAAACCAGTAGCACTTCCATACTAGAGCCAGAAATTTTTCCTTTATAAGTCCTGGCTGGAGACCCAGAGGAGAACAACTCTGAGCTAGAATTCGTCTCCATGCCAGTCTTGAGAGGAATCTTTGGTACGGAACAATAGAGGGACCATAACCTGGTAAACGCTTGGAACAGTGTAAAGGTATTTAATGGTAGATCCCAGGAACCAGGGGAGGGGTTCATCTGCTCTCATTTCACCGTACATAATGACCTGCTTTGCAGAGTGAAAAAGACACCAACAGAGGTGGTTGAGCAGTTCGTGTTACCACAGTCCTATGTTCACATGGTTTTGGGTTGGCCCACTCCCATGTGTTGGTGGGACACTTGGGAGTGGAGAAAACCAAAGAGCGGGTGGAGGGGAACTTCTACATGCCGGGTATCTTTAAGACAGTGGAGGAATTTTGCCAATCCAGTCTGGAGTGACAGATCAATGCCCTTCCACCCATTTCAAGAGCCCACTGATTCCTCTGCCTATAATCGAAGTGCCCTTTGATCGGATCAGCATGGATCTGGTCAGGCCCTTCCCTAATTTGGCCAGAGCACCTCAGAATATCTTATTGCTGATGGATTATGCCACCCGCTACCCAGAGGTCATTCTCCTTAGAAATACCTCCTCTAAAGGGATAGTGAAGGAACTTTTCCACATGTTCTCCCGTACAGGAATCCCAAAGGAGATACTAACCAATCAGGACACTCCCTTTGTGTCCAAAGTGACCAAAAAGCTATGTCGCCTTCTGAAAATGTACACACCTTTGTACCTCCATATATCATCCCCAGACTGATGGTCTGATGGAGAGATTTACCAAAACATTAAAAGGGATGTTAAAAAAAGTTTGTGGATAAGGATGGTAGGGACTGGGACCACCTGTCACCTTACTTGATGTTTTCAATACGAGAAGTCCCGCAGCCACCTATGGGATTCTCTCTATTTGAGCTCCTATATGGGAGAGATTCCAGGGGGCTTCTAGACATAGCCAGAGAGATCTGGGAACAGAAGAATACCCCAAACAAAAGTGTGATTGAACATATAGCGGAAATGCAGGATATATTCATGGAGGTCATGCCCATAGTATGGGAGAACATGCAGCAGGCCCAGGAAACACAGGCCAGGGTGTATAACAGGACAGCAAAGGTCCGAGTCTTTCAGCCAGGTGACAGGATGCTCATACTAGTCCCGACGGTTGGAAGCAAGTTTCTAGTGAAATGGCAAGGTCCCTACGAGATCAGCTAAAGGGTTAACGAGGTAAACTATAAGGTGTTCCAGCCGGCGAAAAGGAAACCCTGTCAGATTTACCACATAAACCTCATCAAACCCTGTAAGGACTGTGAAAGTCTGGCAGATGTAAGGGAGCTCATGGAGACCCCAAACAAGGAATTCCCCCCGTCCATATTTCTGATTTGTTGTTATAGGTACAAAGTCAAGAGGTCAGGGAGTTCCTACAGAGGAATCGATGGGTCTTCTCTGAAATGCCAGGCCAAACAGAAGTCATAAAACATGACATTTTTACGGAGCCATTTCAGAAAGTATGGTTAAGACAACACAGAGCACCCAAAGCCCAGAGACAAGTTAGGAAAAATGTTAGCGCCAGGGATGATAGAGAAGTCAAAAAGTGGGTGGTCAAACCCCATAGTGATCATCCCTAAAGTGGATGGCAGCTTGCCGTTCTGCAATTACTTTTGCAAATTAAATGAAATTTCGAAGATTTGATGCCTACCCCATGCCAAGAGTCATCAAAGTGATCGAAAGATTGGGACCTGCTTGGTATACAACCATGTTAGACCTTGCAAAAGGGTCTTGTTGAGAAAGATCTGGGCATTCTTGTAGATCATAGACTACAGAACAGCATGCAGTGTCAATCAACTGCCTCTAAGGCAAGTAAGATATTGCGTGTATTAAAAGAGGCATGGAAACGCAGGACAAGGATGTAATTCTACCGCTGTACAAAGCATTAGTGCAACCTCACTCAATATGCTGTTCAGTTCTGGGCCCCAGTTTATAGAAGAGATGTAATGGAGCTAGAGAGAGTGCAAAGACGAGCAACCAAACTTATAAAGGGAATGGAGCATCTTAGTTATGAGGAGAGTTTAGGAGAATTGAACTTATTTAGTCTTGAGAAAAGACGGCTTCGGGAGTACATGATTAATTTGTATAAATATGTAAATGGTCCCTACAAAAAGTATGGGGAAAAATTATTTCAGGTAAAGACCCCTCAAAAGACATGGAGACATTCCCTTTGGCTAGAGAAAAAAGTATTCAATCTCCAGAGGAGAAGGGCGTTCTTCACTGTAAGAACTGTGAATCTGTGGAATAACCTGCCTGAGGAACTGGTCACAGCAGGAACAGTAGAAAGTTTCAAGAAAGGCTTAGATAACTACCTGAAACTAAAGAATATTAATGCGTATGTAGCTATATAATATTCTGGATCCTGACTGGTGACGGTTCTGTGGTCAGAAATGGGTACTCCCCTGTAGCAGATTGGTTCTTGCCTTGTGGGTCTCAGGGTATTAACCAGTGGTGAGGCTGGGCTTAAAATCCTTGTCTCCCTCCCTTCAACCACATTTTACCCACCCATGGTTGAACTTGATGGATACATGTCTTTTTTCAACCATACTAACTATGTAACTATGTATTGGCAGAATCCCCTCCCAGAGGGACATTTCCAGTATGTTGTCCTCCATTTGGCCTACATGGGGCTCCTGTTACATTCCAGAGGTTGATGGACCTCATTCTGCAGCCCCATAAAGAATACGCAGCCACGTGTCTGGATGATATGGTCATATATAATTCCGACTGGAGATTCCACCTAGCCAAAGTGCAAGTGGTCCTAGATGCGATAGGGGCAGCCGGTCTAACAGCAAACCCAAAAAAGTGTGCAATAGGGCTAGAGGAGGCTCGCTATCTTGAGTACAACATTGGGCGAGGGGTCGTCAAACCCAAAGTAAACAAGATTGAAGCCATTCGAAATTGGCCTCAACCCATTTCTAAAAAGCAGGTCAGAGCCTTCTTGGGTATTGCAGGGTACTTTAGACAGTTTGTACCAGGTTTTGCTTCAATAGCCGCCCCTCTTACAGACCTCACTAAAGGAACAAAGTCCAATATGGTAACAAATTCCCGGGCCTGGAAGCAAGGGCTCATTATCATCATCATTGGGAGAAGAGAGCGGCAGCTTGTGTGTCAGGCAGTGGCGTAGCCGGCAAGTCGGTTGTGTGGCCAGGAGTCAGCAGGGTGGCAGCAGTGCAAGGTCGGGAGCCAAACGGCCACGATTTAGATCACGTACTTTGCAGGTCCCAGAAAGTAGCAGTGAAGAGGCTCACCAAGACAGCGGCGGTAACAGTCAGTCAGTGCAGAGCATTGGTGGTAAAGTTACCTACTCGGCGGTGTGGCAGTTTTTTGATAAGACACCAGAGGAGGCAAACATGGCTTTAGGAAGAATCTGTGGGCAAAAAGTAAAGCGTGCCTCATGCACCTAATATTGCCACCACAGCCCTACATCAACATGCAGTGCCACCACACAGTGGCCTGGGAGAAACATGTCTCAAAAGGTGGTGGTCCATCCTGTCGCAGCAACAGCAGCACCCAGTGGCACGCCTCCCATTTCAGGCAGTGAAGGTTCCACCACCTCTGCCGAAGACAACGGCCTGTATTTCTCATCATCTACTGGTCCAGATGCTCCAACACCTCACTACTCATGGTGCTAGCAGTCGTTCACCAAGAGACAGCAGTATGCGTCTAGCCATCCCTAAGTGCGGAAGCTAACCGTGCTCCTGTCCAAGTTGGTGGTACTGCTGTCCCTCCTTGAGGTAACCAGAACAGAAAAACTATGAACAGAGAAAAAGAGAGAAATCAATGAACAGGGCAAAACAGGGAGAAATCGACGAACAGGGCAAAACAGGGAGAAATTGGTAAACAGAGAAAGGCCATTAATGATTTCTTGATGATCCAAGGGGACAGGGATCCACTGTGCAATTTATAGATCAGCCAATGGTAGCTCATGCGGAACAACTGCCGTTTGCACAGACCCTTTGAGGAGGCCACGTTATTTGTCAGTCGCCAGGACTACGGGATGAATAACATCATTCCACTGCTTCATGTCTTGGAACAGATGTTGCAATTTCTGTCTGGTCAGAGGACTAAAGAAGTGGCGACTACATCTCATGCCCACATGAGACCAGTAGGGGCTGAACTGGTGGAGGATGAGGAAGACAATGGAGCACAAGCAGTCTCAGGCGAAAAGAGTCCTTTATTATTCAGGTGACAGGAGAGGAGCAGCCGGAGGATGAGGAAGACGAGGAAGATAACCCAGACACACCGTGGTAGTATACAGTGGAGATGGAGGCATGGAGTCCCTCAGAGTCACTTGAGCAGGTGGCCCGCTGCATGCTGATTTACCTGGCTAGTGACAGCTGAATTGTCACCATCCGGCAGAGGGATGACTTCTGGCTCTCAACCCTCTTGGACCCTCGTTACCGATCCCAAATGGGGGCATTTTTTCACCTGCCAAGACGGAGGACAAACTCAAGTACTATAGAGACATGCTATGTAGTCAGCTGGCCGCTGCCTATCTGCACCTTCGTCCATCCTCTAGCAGGTCTGACCGGGTGGTTCATCAGCGCTCATGTACCACTGCCATGGCTGCTGTGGGAGGATGGGGGGTTAAGAGCAGTACCAGCTACATCATCAGCAACCTGAGTCTGGAGTTGTTGATGAGCAGCTTTCTTCACCACCTAGTGATTTAGGTACCCATCAGCAGCAGCACCTGGAGCAGATTCTTTTGGCTACCTGCCTCAGCTACTATTCTGATTCTGTCACCCGCCTGATGCCCCAATTCTGCTGCCAGCTGCTCCTTCAACCACCCACCGTCTTTACCAGGGACTGGTATTGACACCCAACTCCCCACTCTTCACTGGGCTATTATGTAGCCTTAAGATGCTGCTGCCACCTCACCACTCAAGTCTCCGCATGCTGCTGCTGTCATCTTCAGGCTATGTCACCATGTCACTTTCTGGCTTGATGTTGCTGTTACTTCCATCTCCTCATTATGTAACCGAGCTGCAGCTACCTCAAAATTATGACATTGTGCCACTCTCCGGCCTAATGCTGCTGCTGTTGCCGCCGCCACCTCCAATCTGTCATTTGCTACTCTGTGGCCTACTCATGCTGCTGCCAACTGACCACTCTCTCAGTCGATCCCCATGTGGTTTTCTAATGCTGTTTCCACCCTCTACCACTCTATGACATTGCCACTATTTTTGGTTTTCGACTTCTTTTAATCTGTCACAAGGAATGAAAAGGACAAACACAACCTGTGTTTTTGGAGAAGCCGTAAGACTAGTATGACATGGTCCTTTGTTTGCATCAGGATTGTCAGATGAGTAGGTAGCCAAAAGCAAGAATGGATACAAAACACAGAACACATGCAAATATTCCATTTACTTATTTTTGGAATCAACTCCTGTTTCTTTTTGGCTTTAGCAATGATAGATTATTGACCAACTGAAAGCGGACACTGAAGGATCAAAGGACTGGAAAAATGATTGACATCAATGCCAAATTACTGATGACACCCTCTGCACTCTTTTTTTTTTTTTGGGGGGGGGGGGTCTACATGTATCAGCATTTAACAGAATCATCACAATAATTGAAAAAAATTTACTGTTTGCCACAGATAGCAATATCCCAAGAGACTGGAGTGGCTGGATTTGAGATGTATGTAGGGCTGAAACACACAAACACTGGATTTGACACAGAATTCTCCACAAAAAGTGAAGTGAATAAATTAACTCTTGGCCACGGATTAAAATACCCCCACCGGTCTGAAATTGATGGATTTCAGGCGTGTATGTGGCAGAAATACACACACCCCACAATCAAGACGCTTAAAAGGGTTTTATCGTTTCATCATTTGGCAGCCGTTTATACTGTTTAATAAGGAAAGCTTATGAAATGGAGGGGCGTATTTCTTCTCCCAGCAGGGAGTATCTTCTTTCTCTGCAGACACGCAGATTATTACACCTCTGCCCTCTACAGATCTGCAGAACAAAACTATACGCTTTATCTGTTTGTATTTACATGGGACTGCACAAGATCTCTCTCTCTGCTGCAGGACCTCTGATTGCTGTCAGTGAGCAGTGTCAAACCCTGCACGCGAACACATATATCTATTCATTCTCTCTCTCTCATTGATTTATGTGCTGCACCTCCTCACTCCGCTGATCGCCGCACCTCCTCACTCCGCTGATCGCCGTACCTCCTCACTCCGCTGTTCGCTGCACCTCCTCACTCCGCTGATCGCCGCACCTCCTCACTCCGCTGATCGCCGCACCTCCTCACTCCGCTGATCGCCGCACCTCCTCACTCCGCTGATCGCCGCACCTCCTCACTCCGCTGATCGCCGCACCTCCTCACTCCTCTGATCGCCGCACCTCCTCACTCAGCTGATCGCCGCACCTCCTCACTCCGCTGATCGCCGCACCTCCTCACTCCGCTGATCGCTGCACCTCCTCACTCCGCTGATCGCCGCACCTCCTCACTCCGCTGATCGCCGCACCTCCTCACTCCGCTGATCGCCGCACCTCCTCACTCCGCTGATCGCCGCACCTCCTCACTCCGCTGATCGCCGCACCTCCTCAATCCGCTGTTCGCTGCACCTCCTCACTCCGCTGATTACCACACCTCCTCACTCCGCTGATCCCAGCACCTCCTCACTCCGCTGATCCCCGCACCTCCTCACTCAGCTGATCCCCGCACCTCCTCACTCCGCTACACAACATTCGGCCCTCCTATACCTCCCGCAATCTATTTCCTAACAACTTAGTCTGCAGACGAACCGACAGGCAGTCTGCAATGCGCACTCCCGTCAATACGACCGCAGGCCGGGCATATTGTAAATTAGGACATCCGACAGCCGATAACATGCAAGAAGGCGGAATCTGACCGGCACTTGCCAAAACGAAGATAAGGGACACTGTGAAAACAACACAGCTTTGCAAATCACATCCAATTGCAAAGTTGCTTGTTTTCACTGTCCCCTTATTCTGAAGGCCATTTAATGTAATGAGAAAACCCCTTTAATTAACCCTTGGGTATAAAATACCCTACACAGTGAACCAGATGCGTATATAGGGAAGAAATACAGACACCCTGTATTGTACTCCAAATTAACCCTTAACCAAGAGATTAAATTAAGTCTTGGGTATGAAATACCCTACAGAAAAACCAGATGTAATTTAGCCGTATATGGGACAAAAATATACAGACACCCTGTATTTTAGTCCAAATGAACTCACAATCAAGTGGTTAAATTAAGCCTTGGGTATTAATTACACTACAGAACAACCAGATGGAATTCAGGTGTCTATGGGACAGAAGTACACCTACCCTGGACTTTAGGGAGAATACCCCACAAACTAAAAAAAAAAAATAATAATGCTGGTTGAGTACAAAGTGTGTATATGACACACACTTGTAAAGGTCTTTCACTCCAGTAGCTGAAAAAAATTAGTTTCTTTGCTAAAGAGTGTAATATACTGTAGTGCAGCAGCAGCAGCAAGATGCTTATTGACAGGAGTCACAGTGAGAAGTTTGAGAATTTAAGACAGCGTCCGTATCTATAGGGCTGTGAAGTCACAGAAGCCCACTGGTTGCTGATTGGCTTCATGCCTGCACATGTCATTGAGGGTGTTCCTTTCTTCCTTCCATAGTTCTCTGTGCCATGTCACACCATGCGCTCGCAGCCATTTTATTAAAAAAAAGAGGATTCGTTCCCGCGAATCACCATAAACTTCTTCAACGTGTAGAACCAAAGTTTTCCTGAAATGCTAAACTAATTTCACTTCATTAGAATCGATTCGCCCATCTCTAGTCTACATCCTCTATAAGTCCATAACAAATCCTTACAAAATGAATAGTCTACTACAATAATTTTAGAATAATTGTCCATTCATACACATAACACACAATTTAATTTAAATGTAGATTTTATTTACCAGAATTATATTGTTACGAGCGGTCCCACAGCCCATGGGTCAGGCTGCGGGCGCTCTCGTGCCCCTGCTGTGGTCCCTGGTCCGCGGGCAAGTGGCGCCGCGGCTTGCGCCAGCCTGCGCCCATACACTTTCCCCGCGGAGCTCCTGCTTCCCTGCGGTCCCCTGCCGGCTGGCGCGCGCGTCCCCGCTCCCTAGGGCGCGCGCGCCAGTTCTCTCAAATTTAAAGGGCCAGCGCGCCGGTAATTGGTTGATTGCCGGACGCTGAGCCTATATATTGGTAACGTCTCCAGCACGTCCCCGCTGGATCTTTAGTGCCTGTTGCCTTCAGAGAAAGCATCTATTCTAGTCTTGTCCTGATTTCCGTTTACCAAACCTTCTCACCTACATCCCACGACCACGAACCTTTGCCGCCTGTCCTGACCTTACCGCCTGTCCCCGACTACGAGCTTGCCTTATAATTTTGTACCATGCTAAACCTCGGCTGCCACTGCAAGCAAGTCAAGTCAGGGTTAGCGACCTGGTAGACCCCCGCCGCAGCAAGTCCATCCCGCTTTGCGGAGGGCTCTGGTGAAAACCGAAACCTACTTAGACTCCGCTCCATGGCAAGGCTTACATCACCGCTTGCGGTGGTCCAGTGGATCCACTACCACACACATTACAGTAAGATCCAGCCATGGATCCCGCCGAGGTACCCCGGCCCGGCGAGGCGGATCTCGCAGCCATCGTTGCCCAGCAGTCGCAGCAGATTGCACAGCAAGTTCAGCAACTGAACCAGCTGACCTCCATGTTGCAGCAGTTCTTGGCTCAGCAGCAGCAGTCATCGATGTCGGTATCTACGCCTCCGTCAGCTGTTCCGCCTGCAACTGGGGGCCCCAAGCTCCGACTTCCGTTGCCGTCCAAGTTCGAGAGGTGTCGGGGTTTCATTACACAGTGCATGTGGAGCTAATGGCCAACCAATTTCCGACCGAGCGTTCCAAGGTGGCATTTGTGGTCAGCTTGCTTTCTGGGAAGGACCTTGCCTGGGCTACGCCGCTCTGGGATAGGAACGAACCAGTGATAGCTAATCTGCAGACATTCTTGGAGGAATTTCGCAGCGTGTTTGAGGAACCCGCACGTGCGTCTTCAGCGGAAACCGCGCTCCTGAATCTCCGCCAAAGCGAGTCCTCAGTTGGTGATTACGCGGTCCAGTTCCGTACCCTGGCTTCGGAGCTGTCTTGGAACGATTCCGCCCTTTGCACCACATTTAAGAAGGGACTTTACAGCAGGGTTAAGGATGTTCTGGCTGCAAGAGATCTTCCTTCCTCCCTGAGTGATCTGATTCATTTGGCCACCCGTATAGATATACGCTTCACCGAGCGAAAGGAGGAGATCTGTCAGGAGCGTGAGTTGGGCCGTGTTCCTCGTCTGGCTCCTTTCTTCCAGAGGCCTCCCTTGCCGATTCCTCAGCCATACTCCGAGGAGCCCATGCAGGTTGACAGAGCCCATTTGATGGATCAAGAATGGTCTCGTCGTCGAGCTTAAAATCTATGTCGCTTCTGTGCCAACCCGAATCATTACCGCCGGGACTGTCCTCTACGACCCCAGCATTCGGGAAACGCTCGCACCTAAGGAATGTGGGAGAGGCGCCCCTGGGTGAAAATTCATCCTTTCCACGATTAACAATGCCTGTTCGGTTCTCCACCAGTTCAGGATTTGTGGTTCAGGTTCCTGCCTTCCTGGATTCTGGATCTGCCGGGAATTTCATTCACTCCTCCCTGGTATCTCGGTACCACCTCCCGGTGGTTCGTCTAGAGAGACCGCTGGTGATCTCTTCGGTCAGCGGGGTGCTCTTAAGCGATTCCATCCAGTACAGGACAGAGGTGATGTCCCTTTATGTGGGGTCCCTTCATAAGGAGGAGATCTCTTTCTATGTGTTGCCTTGTTCTTTCTCAGCAATTCTTTTGGGGCTTCCGTGGCTGCAACGTCATGCTCCTACGCTGGACTGGAAGACGGGAGAAGTGGGCGAACACAGACAAGCTCTATAAAGGACACTGGATAAAGTTCACCAAGACTTAGTGTAGACATTGCACTGCAATATCTTCATTATTAACAGTTTGCTATTGAAAAGATTTCCTGGATATTGGGCGTGTGAACTTATATTAGGATACACATCATTTCTGTTAACGCAGGTCTCTTTGTTAGGGTGCAAAACTCCAGTTTTATTAATCAAGTATACATTTCAGTTAGGTGTTCTTTTTCAATTTTTACCCATATCCACCATTGCACTTAAATGAGAATCCAGCAAGTAGCACAGGTTGATAGGTGCCAAAAATACCTTGTATCATCCGAATCTATAACAGATACGTGTTTTTGACTTTGGCTGCATTTGCAGCTTTGTTCATTCGGATAGCGTGCCCTTATATTCTTATACAGCAAATTTTATAGTCTCCACCAGGTGAAATTGAAAAGGTGCAAAAATACCTGTATCATCCGAATCTATAACAGATTACGTTGTTTTTGAGGGGGTCTTTGGCCACTGCTGCAGCTTGTTCATTTCAGATAGCTGCACTTAATTCTTATACAGCAAATTTTATAGTCACCACAGGTGAATTGAAAGGTGCCAAAAATACCTTGTATCATCCGAAATCTATAACAGATACGTGTTTTTTGGGACTTTGGCATTGCAGCTTTGTTCATTCAGATAGCGTGCACTTAATCATTATACAGCAATTTTATAGTCACCAAAGGTGAATAGAAAGGTACAAAAAATTACCTTGTATCATCGATCTATAACGATTACGTGTTTTTTGACTTTGGCGCCATGCAGCTTTTGTTCATTCAGATAGCGTGCACTTATTCTTATTACAGCAATTATATACGTCACCACAGGTGAATTGAAAGGTGCAACACACGGTTGATCACTTGTATTCAATCCGGAATCTATAACAGATACGTGTTTTTTGACTTTGGACGCACTGCAGCTTTGTTCATTCAGATAGCGTTGCACTTATATCTTATACAGCAATTTTATAGTCACAACAGGTGAATGAAAGGTTGCCAAACATTCCTTGGTATCATCCGAATCTTTAACAGATACGTGTTTTTTGACTTTGGCGCACTTGCAGCTCTGTCATTCCAGATAGCGTGCACTTATAATTATACACAGATAATTTTTATATTCACACAGGTGAATTGAAAAGGTGCCAAAAATACCTTGTTATCATCGAATCTATAAAAAACAGAAATACGGTGTTTTTTGACTTGGCGCACTGCAGCTTTGTTCATTCAGATAGCGTGCACTTATATTTATACAGAAAATTTATAGAAACCACAGGTTTGAATTGAAAAGGGCAAAAAAATACCTTGTATCATCCGAGATCCTATAACAGATACGTGTTTTTTTGGGACTTTGGGCACTGCAGGTTTGTTCATTCAGATAGCGTGCACTTATATCTTATACAGCAATTTTATATCCACCACAGGTGAATTTGAAAGGTGCCAAAAAATACCTTGTATCATCCGAATCTATAACAGATACGTGTTTTTTGACTTTGGCGCACTTGCAGGCTTTGTTCATTCAGATAGCGTGCTCTATATTCTTATACACAAATTTTATAGACACCACAGGTGAATTGAAAGGTGAAAAAATACCTTGTATCATCCGAATCTATAACAGATACGTGTTTTTTGAATTTGGCGCCACTGCAGCTCTGTTCATTCAGATAGCGTGACTTATAACTGTATACAGATTTTTATAGTCCACCCACAGGGTGAATTGAAAGGTTGGCAATAATACCTTGTAATCATCGAATTTATAACAGATTACGTGTTTTTTGACTTTGGCGCACTGCAGCTTTGTTCACTCAGATTAGCATGCACTTATATCTTATACAGCAATTTTATAGTCACCACATGATGAATTGAAAGGTACAAAACAACTTGTATTATATGAAACATAACAGATACGTGTTTTTTGCATTTTTGCCCGTCCAGATTTTGTTAAATTTGAAATCCAGCAAATATTTGTTTGTTAGAGGGATTTGAGAATAGCGGTGATTTGCCGTCTGTTAATAATAGCTTCCAAAACTATTTCCTTACATTCTCAAATTTTTATATTTCTTTAACATGGAGCGAATTCAGGTGGTAAGCGAGCAAGAGGGGTGGTAAGCAATGGAGGTAGAGTTACGGAGAGTAAGTGCTCCTTCCAGTGCTGGCAACAACACGCATGCCAGCGGTATCGGTTGCATGACCGTTCAGGCATGTCTCGTGGGTCAGGGCCCTGTGAATCTCGTAATGAACAGCGTCGCCATCTGTCCTTCACGTGGTTAATGCAACCTGCATCCAGCAGTCTTACTCTCATCCTCCAATTCCGGGCCACAAATGTAATCTTAGCATCATCGTCATACGTCCAAACATGAAGCGAAGGCAGCCCAAAATGCTCAACCTCGTGTACCTCCACAGTGTGATAATCCATTTTCTCGAAGAACCTCTTTGATGACCAAAATGCGGTTGGGTGTCAGAAGGCATGTTTAAAAGATCAAGAGGATGATTTTAGT
The DNA here is from genome assembly GCA_025379985.1 of Phyllomedusa bahiana. Lineage (NCBI taxonomy): Eukaryota > Metazoa > Chordata > Amphibia > Anura > Hylidae > Phyllomedusa > Phyllomedusa bahiana. The sequence goes on along the minus strand of JAODAL010030076.1, from coordinate 2,666 downwards.
CTGCTCTGACGCCCAGTTACTGATGCCATCAGAGGAGGAGAGGAAGGGGTCAATCGGCAAAAATTCCCGGGCGGTCTCGCAAGCCTTGCAGGCCCCTTGCTTGTAGCCCGCAGCTTCTGGCCTGCAGAATGTCAGGCGACCTAGTCACCTGTGTTGATGATGATGATGATGACATTGCGGTCCATCCTGGTTCTTTTCCGCAGAATTTGCTTGCGAGGCTTCATCAGTGACGAGGAGGAAAGACGATGGGGTAGTGTCATTAGGGTCCCGCAACAAAAAGGGAGAGGGCGGTCGCAGAAGTCCGCTATATGGATTCCGCCAGCACGGGTCCCACCGCAAACCCGCTCATACTTATCGCCAATCAAAAAGGTCCAGGACCTCCAAGCCTGGGCCTTCTTTGAGCAAGCTCTGATTCACCCAGCGATGTATATGCCGCCTTTGCCGGTAAACGCATAAGTTAGAGGCAAGAAACCTTAGGCGGTTACCCACCAGCCAAACATGTCTAGTCACATGCAGCGAATGCTGAGTATGAAATGGAGGCAACCACTTGGGCCAAAAAAAGGCCAGACCGACGCCGGGCCTCCAACCACTGTCACACCTACTGTCTCCGCCTTCCTCTCATCCGCCACCACCAAGCGTCCTCAGCTGCCCATGTTTATCAGGGTCTGATCAGGGATCAGCTCCGCTTCAGCCTCCACCGTCGCCCCGAGTACCTCCAGCACCACCAGAGACCCATCCTACCCCTTCTCCTCCCGCCAGTTTGACGGACGGCACGCGTACAGCGGCCAGTCTAGCAGCCAGCCCTTTCTGTCTAACCAGGTTTGGAGCAGAAGAAACACTTCAACCCAAAACCATCCCAAGCCAAAAGCCTGAATGTCGGCATTGCAAGGCTTTTGGCCGTGGAAAATGTTGCCTTCCGTCTGGTGGAAAACAGTTGGGTTCCGCCACTGTCATGGCCTCGCCTGCCCCAATTACAAAGATGCCGAGCAGGCATTTCTTTGCCCAAAAAAGCCGTCCCTGCCCTGCCAGAACGTGTCATCTTAAATTTCAAGCGCGTTGTTCTGCATCTGTGTCCGGAAAGTCCGATCTGACCACCGACCATGGAACTAGTAGCACGGCCCAAGGCGCTATATCTTCTGTGACAGCTCACTGGGTGAGCTGGGTGGATGTCTCTGGGGGTGACGGTGGCTCTCAGGCTCGGCGCACGCTCTTCAAAACTGGAGGGATGGGCAGGGCCTTTTTCCCCCCAAGGTCCTCTGGTGGCATCACGTGCCCAGAAAAAACCAAGCCTTTTTTGAAATTAATCTGTCTTGGAGACCGTCCCCACACAGGTCGGGAGCTGTGGACGGCTCCCGCAACGAGACCGAGCGCTGGCGGGGTGACAAGAACCTTGTGCCGGGCCCAAGGTGGTGTGCGATAACGGGCGAAATCTGCTGGCCGCCCTTAAGATCGGTAGGCTGGAGCACATCCCTTGCCTGGCACATGTCCATGAACCTCGTCGTCCAGAAATTTCTAAAGAGCTACCCGGGTCCTGGACTGCCTGCTGAAGAAGGCTCGAGGTCTGAGTTCGCATTTTCCGCCGTTCGCACCCTGCTTCGTCCGCCTGGCTGTGTTGCAGCGTCAGCTCGGCCTTCCCATTAAACCGTCTCATTGTTGACTGGAAACACGCTGGAATTCCACCCTCCACATGCTCCAGCGATTGGGGCAGCAGCGCAAGGGCCATTACCAGTACGAAGTGACACATGGCCTGACAAGCAGCGGTGCGGACCTCGGGGGGTTGAGGCCACCGAGAGTGAAGGGAGGTGAAAGAGCTCTGCACCATCCTTGCCAGTTTTGAAGACGCCACCAAAATGGTCAGTGCGGACGATGCCCTTGTCAGCATGAGCATTGTGGTGATCTATTCTGGAACGATCGTTGGACACTCTGAAACATCAGGTCATGCCAGCGACGGAGGAGGAGATGGACACAGATGCGGAAAACGGAGACTTTCTCTCCGTCGAATCCACAAGGCCCGCAGTTTCACAATTTTATCGGGCTTCATTAAGCAGTTGGTTCGGGGTCCAGGGCAGTGCAAGGCGGCGCCTCAGCTCTCAAAGGGGGCATCATCTGAGGCAAGTCAGGGCTGTGTTGAAGCTGTCCGGAGGAAGCGGGGAGAGGAGGAAGAGTATTCCTAGACACCGATGTTACTGACGTCCTGCCTTGGAAAGAGGTTGGCGGGGAATTTGAGGCGGAGGAGGAAGATGAGGAAAAATGACTTTGCTAGTGCCCCTCGACCAGAGGCTTGGGAAATCAAGGCTCCATCTCTCACATGATTGCTTGGATGCTCCCTTTCCTCCAATATGATCCTCTTATTAAGGCCATCAAAATAAACAAAAGTTACTGGGTGGCCACCCTCCCCGATCTCCGGTACAAAACAAAACTCAGCACTTTCCTTCCACCCACCCAAATAGAGAGTAAAATGCAGGAAATGGAGACCTTGCTGATTGATCAACTGGAGACATCTGTTCCGTCTGCTTCATGCTCTTCAAATGTCACGGTGGAACAACGCCAGCGCGTGACAGCAGTAGAGTGCCAAGTAGCCGTATGGCAGCAAGCAGCAGCAGACGAGGTGGCAGAAGCCTAATGGGTGCCTTTGGGGAAACTTTATTTACCACCTCCCCCGCAAC